>JANIJG010011932.1:0-13959 GCA_024611175.1 Megaceryle torquata | reverse complement strand
GCACCTGGGAAAGAACAACCCCAAGTGCCAGTACAGGTTGGGGACTGATATGTTGGAGAGCAGTGTAGGGGAAAGGGTCCTGGGGGTTCTGGTGGACAGCAGGATGATCATGGCAACATGGGGTGTATTAGAAGGGGCGTGGCTAGTACATTGAGAGAGAGGTCCTCCTACCTCTCTACTCTGCTATGGTGAGGCCACATCTGGAATATTGTGTCCAGTTCTGGGCCAGCCCCTCAGTTCAAGAAGGATGGGAAACTGCTTGAGAGTCCAGTGCAGAGCCACAAAGATGATCAAGGGAGTGGAACATCTCCCTTGTGAGGAAAGGCTGAAGGAGCTGGGTCTCTTTAGCTCTCTCTTAGAGGAGGAAACTGAGGGGTGACCTCATTAATGTTTATAAATATATGAAGGGTGAGTGTCAGGAGGACGGAGACAGGCTCTTTTCAGTGATGTCCAGTGTTAGGACAAAATGCAATGGATGTAAACTGGAATACAGGAGGTTCCACAAAAACATTTCTCTGTGAGGGTGATAGAGCACTGGAACGGGCTGCCTGGAGAAGTTGTGGAGTCTTCTTCTCTGGAGACTTTCAAAACCTGCCTGAACACTTTCCCGTGTGACCCACTCTAGGTGACCCTGCTCTGGTAGAATCCTGCTCAGGCATCTGACTAGATGATCTTTCCAGGTCCCTTCCAACCCTAACATTCTGTCATTCTGTGATACTTAAATATGTCTTAAATTCCACTTTGATACCTCAAGCATACAGAGTTTAGGACAGTCATCCAGTTTGGGATAGCAATCTCTTTTCCACATTATATCCTGAATTCAGATAGTCTAGATGGGAACAGATTGGCTTACTATCATTAACTACCTTATGAAGAAACGCTAATTTCATTCTTTCAGCCTCAAATTCCTGTTGATGCTGCATCCTTCTTTCATGCTCCTCTTCATTCTGTTTTCTCCATGCTTCCCTCTCAGCTTTCCACTTTTTCCTTTTCTCATCTTCAAGCTCTTTTTGTCTTTTCTCCCACTGCTCAAATTCTTGTCTACACTTTTCTTCTACTTCATGATGAGTAAGGCTTATTCTGATGTCAACATCAGCTACAAATTTGTAATCAACAAAGCAAACCTTTTATTTAATTTCTTAATAAGCATTAGGGGATATAAAACAGTATTAAAGTATTGACAAGAAAACAATTCTGTGCTGCTACAGCCAACAATGTATATCCTAAGGAAATCAGAACTACAATGCAAGTCTTTTCTATCAGAAATGTCTTATTATCATGATGCACACTTACTGACTGTGCTACAATCATGCTTATTCTACCAATATATATTTCAGGATTACATTTTGGCTTCAGGATGAATGTCTTCTTTAGCTATTTAGCTATTAGAAGTGATGCACTCCACCCTAAAACATGCAAAGTCCATGGTGAAGGAAATGTGAGTAAAAAAAAAAACAAACAAAAAGGTTGTGGCCAAAGAACAATGTGCTTAGTGCCTCCAATCCGGTTTCTGTTTGTATTCATAATTATTCATAATAATTTAAACATTGGTTAGTACTTTTTGAAACAAATTTCTATCATGACATTAAAGATGAGGATAATTTGGAATGAGATAAAAGTACAGACATTTGCTCATGTCCAATTCATAAAGTATGAAAATCTATTGCATACTATAACATGTAATTCTTTACAAAGAATGCTATGACAATCATGAAAATAGAAAAGCAGGAAACAGTGATCTGATGCTAAAGATCAGCTCAACCAAATGACTAATGTGTTTGCTTACCTGTAACAAAATGGTCATCAGTGACCACTTCATCACTGGTGGACTGACTAGGTGTTATAGCAATCTTCAAGTCTTCATTTTCAATTCCCAATGGTACCTAATATAATTTAATATTGTCATTAAGAAACAAGAGACAAAATTTAATAGCAGAAGATTATAAAAAGTTTCCAGAACAAAGATAAGCTTTTCCTCATATGACATGTGCAACAATATGAAGCTTACTACTGACAGGAATCTTTAGACATTGAATAACGTAAAACTATCAGTTAAAATTTTGTTGTCCATAGGAGTATTTCCCAAAAAACGTAATATTTCTATGTGATCTTTTAATATATTTTATAATTTGCCTTGGAGGAATGCATGGTTTGCCTTTGGGATTTGTTTTACTTTCTGTGGAACCAAGCTGTATATGCATTAATACTGTTATTCACATAAGGGAAGACCAAGTCCATTTGAAAGTAATGCTATGGACATGAAGATTACTATATATCTTTCATTGTTCTTTACTGGCAAGAAGTAATCTATTTCTGCTTATTTATCATCTGTACATCACATGCTTGGGGCATATATTAATATTTGTAATGCAACTGAAATCACATAAAGTAATTGTGCTGTTCTAAACAATGGTCTCCTGAGAAAAAAAAAATCATGTTTGCAAAAGTGCTCACTAATAAAAGCCAGGCGACAAATTAATAGTGATTAAATTAGATACAGGTTTATGTTTTTCTAAGAACTTCAGGAAGTTATTGGGTCAAATCCTATGAAAATATAGAATAACTTAGATTCATAACTCTTGATTTGTCTTTGAAAGATAGACATATGATTGTGTTTACATTTTCTATAAAATAATGGAATATATCAGGAGCAAGATTAATAGCAGCACACCCTCCTGAACATCACGAAAGTAGTAAGATAGAGAAATTTAAAAGTGTTATCATGATACTGAGATCATATTCTGAAAAAAACCCAAATGAACCAACAAGAAAGGATTAACCACTTTTGTTTAACTTTGTTGATTTTTTTGCTTAGCATATCAACTACCGATACAGAGAATTTATTCCAAATTTAAAACTTACAGACATGGTGTATTACAGTTAATGTTCCAGTTCCAAAGAATGGCATATACAAACTCATTTTAATACCTTATGGACAGTCTGACTGAAACGAAACTGAACACATCTGTAGGTCTCCTTAGGAGGCAATCAAAGCAAGTTTAAGTTATCTAGATTACTTAATAGAAGTTTGTTCAGTATAAATATTGTTTAATTAGAGAATACCTTTTTTTTAAATTGTTCTGGATCTTCTTCATTCTTTTCAGAAGCCAATTCTGCCAAGTAATCTGAAGCATGGCAAGAAACTACCCCATGTATGTTACCTAAAGGAGAAATAAATACATAATTTAGTAAAAAGGGAGAAAATCCTTTACCAATATTCAGTTCTGCTCTACATTTCTTTAAACTAAAATAAAGCTTTTTTTTTTTTTTTTTTCTCCTTTAAAACTCTTAACACCTCCCCCCTCCCCCAGTTTTATTCAAATATATATGGGAGTCATTTATCTACATTCAAAGCAGTAAATACATGTAGTTGGAACACATATAATGATACTGTAGGAATCTAGTGAGAGCAAATAAGAAAGAAAATTCCACAGCATAGAACAAAGCACAACATTTTCTGGGTAGGAAAATAGCGCAAAACTTGCATGAGATAAGTAAAAAACTGACAAAGAACTACAAAAAGAATGAAAAATATTGTGTCCATTACAAAAAAAAAGGATAAAAAGAAACCTTCCTCAAATATCAAAATGTATAGACAATATAGAACTTTAGTTCACAAAGATGCTTGCATTAAATGAGTGTGAAACCCAAGATGATGTGAAAAACTAGAATGGAATTGACAATGCCATCCCTTTGGCATATAAACTATAAGCTTGGCTTCAGTCACTCACTGACACAGCACTATTATTCCCAGTTACAAGCTCATTTCATTTCATGCTAGCTTGGCTTTTTCTAAAGACAGGCTTTAAACATATCCTATGGGGTTCAACTGTAACTAAACTCATAACTTCAGCTCCTAGTGACTTCATTTTAGATTCTCATGAAGTGTCTGGCCCAGGTCCTATTTTAGAGAATCATCCTGTAACTTGCCTTGATCTATGGTTTAGCAATAGACACATTTTTAGAACAAATAAATTTGTACTGAGATGTTAATCCTAGCAGCATTGCATGGTTTTATTCCTAGAGTTTTTCAGCATGCATCCAGAAGCTGATGCAATAGGCTTCACTGCTTGCTCTACTTAAAAGTTTGCATTGTATTACTGATGATTTTTAGTGTAAGTTCCACTGGCAATATGAGCTGCATAAATATTTTAACTGTGATCCCTGCTTACTTGTAGTTTCTTCATCTTCTAAGTCTTGCAGTATAAGCCTCTCAGCATCTTCATTTCTGCTCTTTATAAAGTTTAAATAGGAGAGAATTGATTCTGGCAAGTCATCTGAAATCTAGAAAAACATGATGTTTGACATAAATTCTACATTGTCATCTCAGCCATGACTGAAGGTGTGAGACGTGAGAATATAAAGTCTTATTTTAGCTTCACCTATAAAGCACTGATGGAGAGTTAGTAGCATTGTTTTGTCACTCACTGAACAATTAAAAATTCTAATTTGTAATTAGATTTAAATTAAATTTTGTTTGGAAGAAATTTTAGTAACTTATAAGCAGAAACATGTTTCTATTAACATTTTCTTTGCAATTGTGTTGGATCAAGAAGTTAAAGAAAAGGGTAAGACAAAAATTAATGAGTACCTATGAAGCACAGGATCCTAAGAATATTCAGACTCTTTAAACAATAAATTAATTTTAACCTAATGTTTACATTATGCATGTAAATCAGATACCTCAACTTTCTTTACTACATACATATTTCCTGTTCAAAACTGTCTTTTACTGCAAGGATTTTGAAAAATGGGCTGCTTTCTCTCCCATGTGTAAATTGCAGTAAATGTCGATGGCATTCAGCATGTGAGTGCATAAATAATTATCACTGATGTCTATGCCTATCTTTATGACATATCAAACATATGATTTATGGTCACATATGACTGTTGTGGTTTAAGGGTGAATGGATGGGGGGGGGGATGACAGGTGGTAACCTTAAGACCCCGAGGAATCAGAGGGTAGCTGTTATTCCCTCCCCTTCCTTGCCACACTCCATGTAACAAGTAGATAGGAAGTTCAGGGGATGTCTCTTCCTTCCCAGGCTCTGGGAGCTACCAGGGCATCTCAGCAGGGCTGGCCTTGACTCCATGTGCACTGCACAGTCCATACCCATCCCCACATGGGTTTTGTGTAGAGTTTTGTATCCTTCTGCCCTTAATATTCCTTTTTCTCCTGTTATTTATTAGATTTGTTATAGTCTTAACTTCCAATCTTGGGTGAGGCATTTTTATTTTTCCTTAGTCCCCTTTTTATCATCCCCTGGGAGGGAGGAGGGAAGGGGCTAATAGAGAGAAATCCTGTGCTGTGTTCCATGGGGGCTTGCCCTGAGCCTGAAACAATGACAATATCATCTACCCTAATATTCTACAGACCAGTTCTTTTGCTATGCATTTGAAAGATTAAAATAACTGGAAAGGACCCAAATAACTGATTGTATTTCAGAGGAAAATCTTTCCCCAAAGTAAGAAGTAATCCATAAAAGGGGACTTAAAACACCAATTTATGTGAAATTAATAGCAGGACATCTTCAAAAAGAAGACAGTCTCTTGCAAGATTTAAATATAGATTTAAATGAAGACTCTTTGGTTTATTAATCCATATTTATCTGCCTCTTTGGGTTTAATAAAATCTCACAGCTTCAAAGGATCATAAACCAAATCATTATCTACAATTCTACATTTTTTTCACTTAAGCAGAATGCTGATATTAATCTCTTTTATTGTCCTGTCACCACTGGAGGTTACATTTTTCATGAAGCAATAATACTAAGAACACTTTTCAGAAGAAATCTTCACGTTCAGTATGCTGGGGAAAATTTCATTAATCAGATAGGCTTTCCAGTGCCCATACTACTTTAAAGCAGAAAGAGAAACAGTTTTAGCCCATTGAATACTTACTGTCTCACTGTCACTCAAAGCTTCATCTGATAACTCTGTGTCAGGATCATCTGCTTCAAAGGAAGAAACGCTGATTCTGCTTAATTCAGTTTCTATTTCTTTTTCAATTCCTTCAATATCTTCTGACATTCTAATTTCCACAGTGTCTTGTCTGCTTTTAAAGCTACACAAAGAAAATACTAACTTTCAGCACAGCATGAATCAAAATAGTGTGCTTATTTAGCAGAAGTTTATTCAGATGTATTTATTGAATGGTTGGCCTAAAACATGAAAAGGTACAGCAGAATGTGTACCATACCAACAAGCAAAATAAAGAAAAACATTTTGTGATAAGAGTATTTCTCCTCAGACTACCCCTCTAAATTTTGAAAGTGTTACAAAATTTCAATACTAGAAACCTGTCTGCTGTTTATTCCTTGTGAGCAGTAGCAGCGCTATGACACAAGCCTCACAAGGGTTTTTTTTCAGCCCTAATAGCTGCAAAAAAATCCCAACTAAATATTCAAATGATGAATACATATTAACAATTGCAAAATAAGACTGAGAGTCCAGAAAGCATTCTCTTCAGTAGCAAAGACACAGAGAAAGCAGTGAGAAATGGTCTAGACCACAGAAATACAGGACTTGTATATGGACGGATGCAGGAGGGGAAGGTGGCTCTTTGCTCTCCACCCTTCCCTCCACAACCGCACCCCTCTTCTCTTCCTCCAGTTAGGGGGCAAGGGAGGAAGCCCAGACCCGCTTCATCATAGGCTGCGAGCAGCTCCTCATTCCTCGCCGTCTCCTGAACACACCGAGCGCATCTCAGCCGTGAAGGCGCAAACCAAATTCCTCCGTGAAACTACATCTCCCAGAGGACATCGCTGTGGGGGGAGGCCGCCCGCCCACTGCCGTTTCCCGGAAGGACAGCGGAGCCTCTTCTCTGCATGCCGGGAGCTGAAGTCCGCCCCTCAGGGCACCCCCAGCCCTCACATCTCCGCGACCTGCTCCGTGTAGCTACTCACTTCTCGTTCAGCCGAGCTCCTCCGGGTCTCCCGCCTTCCTGGCCGCCTCCGGAGACCTCTTGCCTCTACGCGCTGAAACCCCGCAGCGTCCCAACCGCCCCTGGTCAGGCTCCACGCAGGGACGACGAGAGCCCGGCCACAGCTCCTGTTAAACCGGGAGCATCCCCATGGCAACAGGAGGCAGCGGCTCGGACGGCAAGCGGCAGGGCCCACACTTGGCAAGGAGCTGTCTGCGTTGCCGTCCTCGGCTGGCACGAGACACCTCCCATCCCTTTCTGATGCGCGTTTGCTTTCTTTTGTTTGGTTTTGTTTTGTTTTTTAATTTTAAAATTTTGTTTTATTTTCAGTAATGGACCGGAATGTAGCATTCAGAATAAATTGGAATCAGAAAAGCAAACAAACAAACAAACAAAAACAACAAAACAACCGAAAAGCAAAGACAAAGTATAGTCAAAGTGGATTAAAATAGTGTAGTTTTGCATCCTGATTGCCAGGAGACCTCTAGAGGCATGAAAAATTAAAAGCCACCAGGCATCTCTTCTGTGCTCACTTGTTGGGGCACCAGTCCTGGCTTGTGAAGGCCGGTGGCTGCCTGGTGTTTAGGGTCCAAGGCCACCTGCAGCCAACTGTGGGGTGCAGGGGCCCTCAGTGCTGCCGTGCTCAGCCAGGCCAGAGGGTACATGGAGTTCCCAAAATACATGAAAGAAACAAAAAAGTTTAAACTAGCAAATCAAAAGCAAACAAACAGCACACAACAAAACAAGAAAAAAAAAAAAAAAAGAGCAGGGAAAGGTACATGGAAATTATTTGAGAGCTGGACAAAATGTCCAGTTGGGGAATGAAAGACTCCACATAATTCAGTCCAGAAAAAGGGATGTGGGGCAGGAAGGGTGCAGACAATATCATTTTAGTGTGCCATGGTATTTATAGGGAATGTATCTGTCCCTAAAGTCTGTCTAGGAACACCAAGGTGCAGAGGAAAATAAGAGCTGAAAAGTAAAGACAGGTACATTTAAATCTTAAAACAGTGGGAAGTCATCCATTTGAAATCCACCCTGAAATGTCTCGTACTTTAAAGAATCATGTAACCAGTGAACTTTTCAATGCAGTTAAGTTTTCAAGTGCTGAGTTGAATGTGCACTTGATACTTGCTTTGTAATGCAAGTCATGTTGTGATCATGGTGACTGAAGTCCCTGCTTTTAGCAAACAGTTTTGCCAATACAAAAGATATTTCTAAAGGCCTGTTGTCTGTAACCAGGAAGTCAGAGCTGATCAACAGAAGAAATTTCTTCTGTTGTAAGGATGTGGTTAAGTAGGTCTTCAGAATGAAACATGATTATGAGACTGTGCTCCTTAAGGTAGAATTGAAATATTCAAAGCTGGTAAGGATTTTCTTGTAAAGTAGCTACGTAATGTAAAATGTACATAATTTTATAAAGATAGTACTTTCATTTTCCAGATAAGATAAACTGAGTTGTATAATTATTAGTAGTAAAATAGCTCAAAATAAAGCATTGAAACAGCATCATTATTACAGAAGAATTATTGCAGATGCCTGTTATCAAGTGAAACATGTAACCATTCTTTTAGTTATTTATTTATTTTTAAAATGAGAGCAAAGCATCACACCACTGTTTTAATACATTCTGGCTTTGAAAATTCTGTTTAATTACTTTAATCTTCCTCAGAGAAACTGCAAAACCAAGCCCATAAGTTTACATGGTGCATTATTGACCCAAATCCACTGCAGAACTAGTCTGAGAAGCAGCTTACAGCTTTCTTCATGCTGCAATTCAGCAACAGAGGTTTTATGATCCAGGCAGTGAGGTTCCTGACAAGTCAGTCAAAGCTTGTGTTTGCTGAATCTTTTCTTCTAATCAATGAATTCAGTATATATGTAACATGTTTCATATGTAAAATAACTTGCTAATGCAAGAGATTTTTTGACCACAAGTTTAATCTTTGTAATTTTTTTTTCTGTTTTACAAATAACAGAAGACATACTTCTTGTAATCAATCTCTAGTAATTCTGACAGAAGGCAAGAATGATTCCTTTTAATGATTCCTTTTCATTAGAAAATACTTTCTGATGGGTATGCCTCTGCTGGTCAGCACAGCATCTGTGCATATTTGTGTGCCTGCCTGCTTTACACATGAGTACTGTAGGACAACCACAGTCAGCTGCCATTGCAGAAGCCATCTTATAACACTGATGTTCTTGGATTCCTCTCAGCTCGTACCACAAAGCCAGGCAGACCAAAACGCCGGAGTATGTTTACAGAGCACTGGAACAGGTTGCCCAGGGAGGTGTTTGAGGCTCCATCCCTGGAGACATTCAAGGTGGGGCTTGACAGAGCTCTGAGCAACCTGCTCTAGTTGAAGAAGTCCCTGCTTTCAGCAGCGGGGTTGCACTAGATGACTTCTAGAGGTCCCTTCCAACCCAGACATTTCTATGTTTCTATAATGAGTTTCCAGAAATAATTATAATAACCACACCCATTCCCGGAATTAATTATAATAACCCCTCCTTTTGCCAATGAATATGTATGTTTCTCATGATAAATAATTGCTTGCTTTGAAGTACGGGGTGCAAGTTAGAAGGAGAGATCCCCTTTGCTCCTGGTGCCATAATAAACATGCCTACTTTATAACCTATCTAGAGTTTGATTCCACGTCAGTATCAACCTGAATATATGATTATATTTTCAGCTGTGATGCAAAACTGAAAATAGAAAAATGAAGATAAGAGATAACATACTAATAAAGAAGTACTACTTAAATGTCTTCAATGGGATTGTCTTGGTAAAAAATATATTTTCTTTTTTCTTACTTAGCAGCTTCAAATTATTTTTTTAAATAATGTTTTTAATTAAAACTTTTTTTTTTCTCCACGCTTTGGGTCTTATGCTTTTGTCATTTGGCCTGTGGCTTTTATTTGACAGAAACAATTTATTCTGTGTGCTATGTAAGTATAAATAATTTATTTCTTTTGTTTCAAGTGCCTTTTTTTTTTTTTTTTCCCCACAAGGTGGCAGTATTGGAACTAAAGGCATAGGCTAATGTTTTCTGTTGTGTCTCTTTTCCATCATTAGACAGTATGATTATAGAAATAAGGGAAAATATGCATCAGTATATATAAAATTCATATATCATTATAATTCATACAACCTTTTTTTTTTTTTTTTTGTGTACTGCTTATAGATGAATCTCTGAAATATAAATAATCTTTGTTAATCTTTTCTTTATATAATTTACCAGACTGCATTTTGCATTTGGCCTGCACTTGACAAGATTATAGATTCTTTAGATGGATATTTGGGTGTAATGAACACAAGTTGGAGCTTAAGCTTCTCCATATAGATATTCCGTTTTTCACAGGGTGTCTAACAAATTGTTTCACATAGGAGTAAGTTTTGGATTACATAATGACAACTGTGGTTGTCAGTTCCCAGCTGATGAGATGGGAACCATCCAGTACAGTAATTCTGGTGTCAAGTATTTGAGATGTAAGTAATGAAAACCCCTGCTACTTTCCATATCTATGCAAAAATGGTTTAAGTGGAAAAGGGGAAGTGACCAGTCTCAAAGAGGGAGGATAGCACTGAATCTGAGTCTGATTTAATGAGAACTGTATCTATGTCCACATAGGTTTTGTACATGAGCTACTAATTTTTGGCAACAGAAAAAATCTGTAAACTTGTAATAGCTTTCTTATTTCACTGTGGGTGGTGGTGCACATTGTTCAGTTGAGTATGTTCTGTTTAGATCACATATGTTGTTACCATCCTCTGAATTTACAAAAAATATATTTTTCTTTCTGTAACTGTAGGTAGCATAAGTAATAATAACACTCTTTTAACATTCTATTATTTCCATCCTTTCAGTAATGGCATTGCAAAGATTATTTTTTCTGTATTTTCATAAGTGAAAGTCTCAAAAAGTATGGCTACAGCATTGAAACAGAGATTATGATTAAAAGCTGTTACCTCTGTTAGACCTACCTAGATCCTCCATATTTATGTACAGTTCCTGATTTTTAAGGGAAGAACACTTTGATTTCTGAAAAATTACAGTTATTATACATTCTTATGATCACCTTAATTTTTTTTCTTTGTTATTTGTTTATCATCACCCTTTTTAAGTGATCTGTTTTAGACTATGTGAAACCTGAAGTAAAGTGAGCTTTTCTACAGAACCATTTGTTAAGCACTGCATGTATCAGTTGTAGATACTTGTGAGAGGAGCCCAGGTTCTGTAACCAGGAATCTTCCTTCTTGACTGCCACTGCCCTAAGCATGTAGTATTTGCTTCACTATTTATTAGATGATGAAAGAGAAAGAAGTGTCTTATTTCCAACTTCCATGGAAGTATCTAGTATCCAATATCAATATATACTCTGGTGAAAATTTGGTCTCACTGTAAATGAACAAAATCAAATATCTTTTTGATTTATTTGTGAGTCTTACAGATCAAATGAGTCCTTGACTAGGTGTGAGACTTAGGTACCATGATAATTCAAACAGGAAATAAGGAAATAAGGGGTTTCTTCAGTAGAGCACAGCTGTTTAACAACAGCTTATGTTCTTCACATAAAGTTATGGCTTTGTCTTTTAAGTGCAAACCTGTGAGTTGTACTTTGGCTGAAACCTGCCTCTTAGATATAACTTTCTAAGGGTTTCCAGGAAAAATACTTTTTCATTTTGTTGAAATCGCTCTGAATAATAGTCATGAAGCTTCTGGAATTTTTTACTGAACTCTTCACCTGTTCAATATTATGTTTATACATAACATGTGGGGTTTTTTTCAGTATGTGTTTTCAAATCCTGGTGTTTGTTACCCAGATAGCAATATTGGTGCTGATATTTGTGAAGAAAGAAAAGGTATGTAAATAAATCACGTGAGGATGCTGATAACTTGAATTTTCTTGCAATTAAAATATCTAATAGTTCTCACTGTATGCTGTATCAACATTTGTTTGAACTTGAGTATGCTACATGCCAACTGGACATAGCAGAAGATGTGGAAAATTTAACTTGAGGAATTCAGCATGGTTCAATAGTTGTAAAGGGGAGTGCATGGAAATAATTTCCAGTTTCTCCTCTGAAACAAAACATGTTCTTCCTGTTCAGGAATGTGAAATCAACAGTGTAAGGGACAGCTTTATTCCTTTTCGAGGGATGACCCTCAATGTCACCCTTTCCTGAACGTAGGCAGAATTAGGAGAAAGCATTAGATTCTAACCTATGTCTGCTAGCAGATAATAACAGGAGTCCACTGTGCAATGATGGTAGGAGTCATTAGTATCATAGAATGCAAAATATACTAATGAATTACTAATTTTATTGTTTGAGCCTGTATTTTAGGTCCAAGTAGAGATCTAATATAAAAAATGTGTATCTTTGCTTTTAACAAGAGGAAGCAGTGCTAAGTACCAACATAGCTGTTGTCACTAGTAACAGTAACATCATGTTTTTACATACTGAAAGATTTGACCTGTTGGAATGATGATGCATTCTGGAATCAGCTACTTGTTCTATGAAAAAATTGGTTGAAAGATTGAAGTTACATTTATTTTATATAAATTGGAATTGCACTTGATCTCAACCTTAATTAAGTATTGGTGAAGTATAATAAATAATGGTAGCATCATCATTCACTGTGCAAGCTTCTGAATTTTATGACTGCCTGTGCTATGTATGTGATTTGGGTCACTTCATTTATCTTCCCTTTATACTTTCAACTTTCCTATTAGTGCAGTGGCTATGATATGTCTTCAATTAACCCTTTAAGAAACCTGAATATCAATAAAAGATCAAGGGTTGTACTATCCATCCACACTCTTATCAATATATCTATGCTTATATCAAATGCTATAAATGTTTATGAACAGGTCTATGATCAATGGAACAATAGAATTGATGAAGTTATTTCTGAATATGGGAATGAGAGGCCGGCTGAGCAGGAACCTGTGTGGAACATTTTGAACACTGTGCAGAACAATGTAAGGAAAAAACTCCACAATATATCACCATCAAAATACTGCATCAACCAAAATGTGTATACTGATCAGAACTTACTTTAAAAAAACCAACTCCTTTAATAAATGATTCATTTTTCAAGACCTGCTGCTAATATGTGATGTAAGTGGGCAGAGCTTTGTTCAGGAGCTGGATTCTGGTACTGGGTTTAGGAACACAACAATTGGGATCGAAGGCAGAATGGACAGAGTCCTCTTTGGATGCTCCGAGGAAGGAACTGAAAGAGGACCTGAGCCAAGCCAAGCAAAGTTGGCAAAAGCTGTCCAAGAGGGGAGAAAAGCCACAGACCCTCCATATCCCTCAGCTTTATACTGAATATGATGCATATGGGATGGAATACCTCATTGGTCAGTTTAGGGTCACCTGTCCTGTCTGCTCCTCCCTGCAGGTGTGGCCTCTCACTTTTCTGCAACCCTCAATGTGCTACACAAGATCCAGCAGTGGCCTTGGTCTGCACACCAATCCCTGGTAGTAACTCTAAACATGGGGTGTTGTCACTGCCAGCAGCAGACATTGTCTGTGAAAACAGGATGCTAACTTCAGACAGTGCAGTTAGAAGAACGGAGCTGAAAAGTAAAATCACTGAACAGAATTAATTCTGTTCTCATTCAAACCAGGACACTAATTTAATCAACTAATAGCTAGCACTCATTGGGGTGAAAATTCCTCTGTGTAACAGTCTGTATAGGCATTGTAGTTACCAAGTTACAGAATTTCTATACTAGATGAAGTGCTGTGGAAGATACAATGTCACACAATGGGAAAGGAATAAAACCAAAGAAAATAGTACTCAGATTCCATGTTCACGCACAAAATCCAGCCTGAAGAAATGGTTTTGTGATGCCTCCAGGGATTCAGCTTACAGTATGGTAAGAAAAAAAAAAAATTGCCTTGAAAAATGTAATTTCTGCTAATGGACTTAGAAAAACCAAACCAAATCATAATAATAAATAAATAAATAAATAAATAAATAAATAAATAAAAAACCAAACCCACAAAAACCCAACAAACAAAC
>JANIJG010011931.1:0-28093 GCA_024611175.1 Megaceryle torquata | reverse complement strand
CAATTTCTTCCACCCCCTCCAGGGCTGTCCCAGGCTGCCCAGGGCAGGGGTGGAGTCCCCATGATCCCTGGAGGGGTCTCCAAGCCCGACATGGAGATGTGATGCTGAGGGACATAGGTTAGTGTTGGATGATTGGACTTGATGACCTTAAGGTCTCTTCCAACCAAAATGTTTCTATGATTCTGTAGGGAAACACGCACACCGAGGCACACACATGCCCTTCACACGCCAGTACCACCCTGTACCCAAACACACATGCAAGGCCATTACACGCTCACAACATCAGAAACCACCCCTCTCCTGCGACACCCGGACCACGGGCACAGCATCGCACCCACCTCCCAGGCTGCTCTTCCTCACTCTGCTCTCTTCGCCCCGCAGGCGCAGCCAGGGCTTTGCTATGATCGCAGCGGCCGCCGTCTCTCCCCGCCGCCCGGACCCCTCGCCACGCGGCTCAGCCGGGCTCCGCTCCCCCCGCCGCCTGCCCCCCACCCGGGACCAGCATGGGCAGCGTCAGTAGCCTCATCTCCGGCCACAGCTTCCACAGCAAGCACTGCCGAGCCTCCCAGTACAAACTCCGCAAGTCGTCCCACCTGAAAAAGCTCAACAGGTACTCGGACGGGCTGCTGCGCTTCGGCTTCTCGCAGGACTCCGGCCATAAGTCCAGCTCCAAAAGCAGCAAGAATGAGGACTTCTTTTACATCAAGGTCAGCCAGAAGTCGCACGGCTCCCACCGAGCGGACTATACCTCACTTGCCGGCGGGGAGCTGGGCAGCCAAGCCGGGATGAGCGGGATGGACTTCGGGACGCCCACGCCGCAGAAGCTGATGCCCTTTCCCAGCCAGCTGGAAGTGGTTAGTAGGGGAGTTGGTGGCCCCAGAAGTTGGGGGTGTCCCACCGGACTGCATCTGCCCTTGAAGCAGGTGCAGATCCCACCATAGGGCTGTCCTGGTCCAGGAGAAGGCTCAGAGAAAATAGTTTGTGCTGAGGAAGCGGGAGTAGAGGGGCAGCTGGGGGGTTCTGGGTGCACCCTGCCACCCTCTGCTTCCAGGAATTTGGGTCATCGCTGATGATCCCCGTCCTTTCATTTCCAAACACGTCAGTTTTAGCCACCAGCATCCTCCTGAGCTTTTGCCCCTTTGACAGAGACTCGACCTGTCCTCTCCCTGGGGGTCTCAAACTTGGGGGCAGGAGGGATGGGGGAGAACCGGTGGGAGGGTGTTGGTCTGTGCTGACAGGCTCTGCTCTTCTCCCCAGGGCGCGGAGAAGCCGGCTGCACGACCGACCGCCTTCAAGCCAGTGCTGCCGCGGGCCGGCGCCATCCTCCACTCCTCCCCGGAGAACGGGGGTCACCTCTCCCAGCAGCTGCACCCCCCAGACAAAGCCAAGGAGCAGGAGCTGAAGCCGGCGCTGTGTTCTGGGGGTCTCTCCGACTCTGGCAGGAACTCCATGTCCAGCCTCCCCACCCACAGCACCAGCAGCAGCTACCAGCTTGACCCCCTCGTCACACCCATGGGACCCATCAGCCGTTTCGGGGGCTCAGCCCACAACATCTTGCAGTGTGCCATCATCCAGGACAGCAACATGATGAGCCTCAAGGCCATGTCCTTCTCCGATGGGGGCAACAAGATCCTGAACCCCAGCAAAGCCCCACACCACCACGGCGCCGAGAAGACCACTTGCATCCGTTCACCCATCTCCACGGATGAGTCCACCATCCAAGAGCTGGAGCAGAAGCTGCTAGAGAGGGAGGGAGAGCTGCAGGAGCTTCAGTCAAGCTTCGAGGAGAAGGAAATCAGCTCTTGCCAGGCTTACGAAGAGAAGCAGCGGCGCTGCAAGGAAGAGCTGGAGGGCCTCAAGCAGAAATGCAACAGCAAGCTCAAGCAAACGTCGCAGAAAACCCAGCGGACACAGCAGGTCCTTCATCTCCAGGTATTCCAGCTGCAGCAGGAGAAGAAACAGCTCCGGGAGGAACTAGAGAACCTCCTCAAAGAGCAAAATCTGCTGGAGACCAAGCTGAGGTCCTACGAGAAGGAGAAGACGAGCTTCGCCCCGGCGCTGGAGGAGACCCAGTGGGAGGTAAGTGGCACTGTGGAGCACCAAGAGGTGTCTTGGGCTGCCAATGCCAAGGGGCTGTGCCCAGCACGGCCTGCACTGGGTACCATGGGTGCTGCAGGCTTTGTCCAAGCCACGTCTCTAACTTGGGTGCTGGATCCCTCCCCACAGGTCTGCCAGAAGTCAGGGGAAATCTCCCTCCTGAAGCAGCAGCTGAAGGAGTCCCAGACAGAGCTCAACACCAAGACCACTGAGATCCTCAGCCTGAAGGCTCAGCTGAAGGAGTTAAGGATGAAGATGGAAGGGCTGGAGAAGAAGACCCAGGACCTGGAGGGCTCCCTGCGCACCAAAGCCATGGAGCTGGAGGTGTGCGAGAACGAGCTCCAGCGCAAGAAGAACGAATCTGAGCTGCTGAGGGAGAAGGTGAACCTGCTGGAGCAGGAGATCATGGACCTGCGGACGGAGCTCACAGTCCTCAAGGAGCAGCTGAGTGAATCCCGGGAGGTGGCCAGGCCCTGCACGGTGGTGGACGATGTTCAAGCCCTGCAGGGAGAGGTGGAGCGGCTGAGGGCAGAGCTGAAGGCTGAGCAGGACAACAACGAGCAGATGACCTCCAGCTTCCAGCACGAGCGGCAGACATGGAAGGAGGAGAAGGAGAAGGTGATTCACTACCAGAAGCAGCTGCAGCAGAGCTACCTGCACATGTACAAGAGGAACCAGAACCTGGAGAAGATGCTCCAGCAGCTTGCTGCAGGGGAAGACGGCAAGGAGCCCATCGAGCTGGACATACCTGGCGCCGATGTCCCCTACGAGGACATCATCGCCACTGAGATCTGAGCCCGGTCTGCCTTCTCTTCCCTGTGGCTCGAGGGCGAGCGGCGCAGCCCCACAGCTCAGCCGCTGCCTTGTACAGTCCAGATGAGCCATGTATTTATTAGTGGAGCTGGTGGCCCGGCTGGCTCACCAGCCCTTCTCCCCTCCCTGCGGCCATGCCCTCCGCCGCCTGTTGTGTTACAGAGGTGAACAAGCAACTCGTGCCAATGGTGACGTGCCAGCAGCTCCCCCTCGCCCCCGCTGCCGCCTCGGCAGCATCCCCTCTGCCACCTTGTAGGACCGAGAAGCTGGTGACGGGGGTGGTCAGGGAACAAGGACTTTAGTAAATAACCTCCCATCGGGTAATGAGATGATGCAGAACTCCCAGGGGATGCTCTGCTCCAGGCTCAGAGAGATCCTGTGACAGTGGAGCTCTGGGGACAAGGACACCACAGCCTGTCCCACTGTTTTCAAGAGGAACCAGCCCCAGCACACTTCCAGTCACTCCCTGCCTGGAGAAAGTACCACGCTGCTCTCCACCTCCTTAACCTCGGTCACTGCCCATCTCCAGGGTGCTGTGGGAGCAAGGAGCTGCCTCCTCCCACCTACACAGGCTGCACATCCACTTCTCCCATCCTTCGGCTGCTGTAGTTCCTCAGGAAGGACCCTACGCACCCCCCACATCATTACAGCCAATGCCCCACCAAAATCACCTCTCACTAAACGAGCACAGCCCACCCCGCACCGGCACATCCCTCCTCCCTGCCCTGCACAGCCACAGAGAGCCCGGCATCCCCTGCGCCGACGGACGAGGACTCCCCATCCTTCTGCTCCAGCTGCCGGACGAGCAACAGGGTTTAAGAATTAACAGAGATTTCCAAGCCAGAGTCCGACCCAAGGAATTGGGGTGGGGAATGGGTTGTGTTTGCCCCACGTGCTCTCACTCACCTCAACCATCACCCCCAGGAGCCCAGATGCCTTATCTCCTCCTGTGCCCTTATGTCCACGGGATCCCATCAAGAGGTCACAAGCCAACCACTTGCATTTTGGTTTCTACCCCAGCTCTTAATATTTCCTCCAGCCACCAGTAAGTGGATAACAAGGCTCCACCGCACATCCCCAGCGGTGACTCTCCTGTCCCCCAGCGGCTCAGTGGGGCCAGGAGGGAATCAGCCACTGTCCCTCTTGCCAGGTTGGAAGTCTCCATCTGGGACCACTCTGTGCTAGTGCAATGGTATTTTTACTGCAGTGTTTGTTTACCCACTAATGAGCTGGGCACCAGCCCTGGAAGCCCCGTCCCAGGGTTGTGGGGGGGACTTTGCACAATCCCATGCTGCAAATTCGGCCAAGGGCTCAAAGCTGTGCAGCAAAACTCAGCATCCCTCACCCAGCTCCAGCCAGCCTGTAAAGGCGACACACAGAAACCAGTCTGTGCCTTCTGCACCTGCCCCGAGCACCCCTCGCACACCATCCCAGGGCATCCTGGCCAGTCCTGCGGCTGGCACACAGCACAAGCCAATCCTTAGCCATGGTCCACCAGAGAAAAGCCAACCTGAAATCCCAGTTCCAGCCCCACAGCTGTAGGTCGGGGCCACATCAGGTCAGCCAAGGTTTGCCCAGACCTGCTGAAGGATGTTTTGGAGAGCCGAAAGACGAGGGATGAAGGATGGCACCCAGCTCCACCCTGGCTCACAAGGCCAGAAGGGATTTCCTGCACCATCCAAGCCATAGCCCTGCACCGAGGGCTCTGCACCCCACGCCACAGCCAGAGCACGGCGACCAGGAGCTTTCCAGTGCCAAACCCGCGAGGTGCCGAGAGGAGCAGAGTCCTCCCCGGCTGCCCCGTCCCACAGCCCCCAGCCAGGCGGTGCCCACACCCGCTTGCCCAGCCCTGTTCCTGCTCCCATTGGCCTTGGTGGCACCATCCCAGGTCCCTGTGTGTGTGTGTGTGTCCCTGCCCCAGCCAGTGCTGTATGATGTGACCGCCCGGAGGCATCGCCGTGCTGCCTTTGCACAATGCTCTGTGTGACCGTCCGCATCGCAGGTCTGTCGCTCCCGGTGCGAGCCGGGCTCAGCCTGTATATATAATTATTTTTCTGCAGGTTTTTTGGATGTTATTTCTGGTGACCGATGTAAACTACTGGTAATTTTATGTTTTTATTTATAAATAAATTTTTTAAAACTTACTCAGCCTCTTCCCATCCCTGGCTTGGCAGTGGCCAGAGGGTTCTCACCACCAGTACTGGCAGGAGAGCGCTTTGCCCTGCCCCTCTCCGGGGCACATCACCCCCCTCGAGCCACAAATCATTTATCACAGTGTACCAATGTCCCCTTTGGGGACATCCTTCCACCTGGCCCCCATTTGTTTCCAGCCCTCGCTGCGTGGGCGCGCGGCGTTATCTCCACCGTGCAGCTGGGATAACCCATGCATGGAAAAGTGGCAACTTGCCTCCGGCAAACACAGGGGCACCGGAGAGGAGCTAATCCACCCAGCTCTGCTCCCAGCCTGCACTCCATGGGCTTCACCCTCCTGCTCTGCAGGTGGGACCGATTTTCACCCCTACCCAGTGCAGCCCAAAGCCCCCAGCCCTGGCATTCCCTGACCCACCATCCCTGGAATCCATCTCCTGAGGAGAGACAGAGAAAACAATGATGGGGGAGAGATGTGGTGGAAACATCCTAACAAAACCAAGGACGTGTTTTGACTATTTAAGCTGTTTTCCTCCCAAACCGATTGACTCGGAGCTGATTCGCACCGCAGGGGTCTGGCACGTTCACTGGTCTAAACAGCACAGGGGAGATAAAGGGGGAAGTTGGGGGGGGTGGCAAAAAATAGGGGGAAAACAAATTGCAGGAAACATTATTCATCCTGACTCAGCCGGCTGTTTCCACAGGGCACTTGCCCAGTACAAGGCAGGGGGCACAAGCCACTCACAAGCGGCTCCATGCCCCCCAAAGGGCACCCAGCTCCCACTGACGCTTTCCAAGGAACGCTTGGCTTTGCTCATGCTGCCCAAGGCATGAGGGAAGTTTATTTTTAGAGCCTTTGAAAGCTACTGAGGAGGAAGGAGACAGAAAACCACATGGAAGGACTCTCCTGAGCAGCACCTTCTGTTACAAATCACCACTGACCATCAGCCCGCCCCAGCCACGGGGTGCTGCTGGCTCAGGCAAGCCCTTCCCAGACTTGCCCACCTATCTGGGTCAGAAGAGCAGTGAGGAGAAGAACCTCAAGCCAGCCGTTATCTCAGAGGACATTCCTGTCCCACAAAGGTCACCACCAAATTGCAGGTGTTGCAGCACAGCAAAGCAAAACCTACCAGGGCTGAGGAGCAGGAGCCAGGACAGGTCTAGGATCCAGCACAGCATCTCTAAGGGTACATGCTTCATAAGAACAACCTTCTGTAGATACCTGGGCCACCAGAACACCCCAACCCTGATGGCCCTGAGCTGCTTTTTTCCTTAAACCAGGTGAAGGTCCCACCCCTTTTCTACCAAACCTTAATGAAGCTTCCAATGAGGAGGAGCTGTGTCCTCTTCCCAAGCAGGGCTCAGAGCAGCTGCTGCCTCAGGTAGCAGCAGAACTCAGGTAGTGGGCACTGCCTGGCCCTTGCAGGGCTGCTCTACAAACAGAAGTGCAGCTCCAGTGTTAGGATCCATGGGTCTAGTGGGAGGTGTCCCTGCCCATGGCAGGGGGCTTTGGAACAAGATGATCTTTAAGCTCCCTTCCAACCCAAACCATTCCATGAAAGTTGAGCAGTGGAGAACAGCATGGCCAGGGCAGCCCTGTCCCTGCTGCAGCCCCGGTGTCATGCCCAAGAGGAGGCAAGTTTAGGAAGGAGAAGAAAGCCCTGATAATAACAGGGTAAAGCCCTTCCCTCGAGGTACCCTCTGTGGCAGGTTGAACATAACTGGGATGATACTGGTGCTTAATGGGGCTCCTGGGCTGAGGAAGCATCTGAGAACAAGGGGCACAGTTGGCTCTGGTACTGGGGGGCAGAACAGGAGAAGCAGCCCCAGCTTGTGCATCTCCCCCCCCCATCAGTGGGGTTCTCTGCTTCGTCTCTGCTTTGGGTGAGCTCTACTCCAGCTGCCCGAGCACCAACCGGCCTCAAGCAGAAGGAGTTTGAATTAGTTGTTGAACTAATCAGCAGATGCTAATAAGCTTCAAGATGGAAAAAAGCTGATTTGCATCTTCTTTTAACACCCCGGTGCCACTGCACCGGTTTCTGGCTATGGGGGGCAGAGTCAGACCTAAAATCTCAGCAGAGACCAGACCAGGGCTGCCTTTGAAAGAGCAATTAAACCGAACCACCCCGTGCTGGAAGGGTGATAGGGGGTCGGAGGCAAAGCTGCTTTTGATGTGCAAATAACCTGCAGCAGCCCTCCCCACCAGCCTGCTCCCCTGCCTTACATCTGCCAGTCCCAACCGAAAACCCAAGGGACGGGGTGGGGGAAACGTGCAATGTTTGCTCTGCTCCCCTCCTAAATGAGCCGACAGCTGGCGTGTGCTTCTCGGAGAGCCCCGACTGCCTGACATCAGTTGGTGAAGGGGGATAAGACCCCCGGGCAGTCCTCATTAGTCATTACCAAAAAAAAAAAAAAAAAAAGAAAAAGAGAAAAGAAAACAGCGTGTAAATGCACTGAGGCGGCAGCTGCGAGATCAGCACGTCCCATTTAGCGCGGTACCTGCTGTCTCCACGCCGCGAAATGTTGCGCTGTTTGTTTAGCATCCGGCTGAGGGACGTGTCGGGAGCTGCTCCCTGGGCACGGCCACGGAGCCCCAGGATGGCTCATGGCACAGCTCGACCCGATGCTACGCAGAGGGGCACCCCTTCCTCCCAGACCACCCTGGATTTTGCTCCCCACCCTGTTTTCCCGGCAAAGGGCTGTGTCTTCAGCTCGGCACTAAAATAGCCGGTGCTGCAAGCCCCAGCCTGCTCCCGGGGCCTCCGGCCGATGCAAGCTAAAGCTGTTTTTGTCATTCCTCTCTCAGGGGGCCCCGTGCCAGGTTCAGGCTGCTCACTACCTGGTAGCTTCTGGTCTGCAGAGCTGGCTCTGCAATAGCCCGGGGACCTGCCCGTGTGCCCGGACTGACAGCGATGCTGCGTCGGCGTTGGCAGATGCGTTTCCTCCAGGAGCCAGGATGAACAGAGAGATTTCTGCCCCACTTCAAGTCTCTGGAGCCAGAGGAGAGCAGGCTCAGGCGTGCCCGGTGATCCGGGTGAGGAGCAGCATGGCAGCCTCAGCCGCTCTCATGCACGAGTCAAGGAAGCAGAGGGGACAGGTCAGAGCTGGATGTTGCCACCAAACCTCTGCCAGACTCATTAAACCAGAGGTCCATCAGGAAGCAAACCTGAATTAACTCCCCCAGGCAAGAGTCTCAGCAGCACAACCTCCTCCCTCAGCCTTACAATGCCAAACCAACCAGAGCCAGCCCCTGGTCCCCACAAGCACCATCCAACACCTCAGTGCATTTGCAGCCAGGGTCATCCAAGGGAGCCACGCAGCATCCCTGTGCCTGCTGCTGCTCCCAGCAGTCCTGATAATTCCTGCAGCAGTTCTTGTGCTGCCATCTAAATATTTAATTGAAAAAAACAATCTTGTCTTCAGGTGACCCAGGATCCAAAGCAGCCTTGTCCTTCCTGGGCTGCAGCAACACGGTGGATTTGGACACGTGGCAGCTCACTCCATCCCCTCTGCTGCAGCCCAGCCGGCCTCTCCCTGCAACGCCGAGGTGCAGAAAACAGGTTTGTTCCCGGCCCAAAGCCACCCTCTCTGTTTATATTCACCATGCTCTCATCGATGGTTTGTCAGAGCTGCTCACCAGCCTGCCCTGAGCTACAGAATCACCTCACTCCTTCCCCTTCACTCCTCTCAGCAGCCAATGAGTCGAGTTTAATTGCTGTGAATATTCTTATAACTCCTTTTGCTTTGCTCTGTAACAGCTGTACCTGTCAGGAGCCACCTTATCCTGACCTACAGACACTTGCAGGTATCTCCTCACCCACCCTTGAGAAGGTTTGTTCAACCTCTGTCTCCACAGCCTGTCACCTGCTGAAGGATTTCAGGAATTCACTGGACTTTGTAATCACTTAACTCATGTTTTGAAAAACCTGCATTATTGAGGGTCAGCAGCTACCGCCAGGTCAGGAGGTTATTCCCATGTCCTGACCCCAGGGTCGCCCTCGAGACAGAGGGACTGTAACTGAGGCAATAAATGGGGAGAAAAAAATCAAAAGCACTCGTCCCAACTGTTTTTTAAGGCATCAGATGGGTTTTTAGGACACTAGAGCCGCCTTCCAGCATATGAAATGAAGTCTTTCAAGCTCTGTGGGACAGTCAAGGCCATTACGAATACTGAGGATATGGAATTTGTCACTTAGCCTCTCCCCTGATGAGAAATACACTGCAGGACCCAGCGTGGGCATTTAAATGAGTTTTTTAAAGAATGAGCTAATGTCTTTCCCAGCTCAAGGACTTCTGTGCAAAAACCAGCTCAAATTATAGCACAGTGCCTTTAATAAAAGTCCTGGGACAGCCTCAGGCTTTTATCAGTCAGAACAAACCCTGTTTACAGAGGTAGTGTCGGTGAAGCTCGGCCCAGGAGGGTTCAGCTCCTTGGAGATGAACGAGCAGCAACAACAGCAGAAAGGTGCTTTCCACCCTCCGTCAGCAGGGGGGTTTGATGTGCACCCTGTTCAGCCCAGGAAGGGGGGTCTGGGTTTGCCTCCGCTGTCCAGAGTACACCAGGAAGAACTCCAGACCTCCCTGATTCACACTGTTCTGTCTCTCACCTCCTCCAGCCGTGATGTTGCATCCCCAGAGCAGGAAAACTCTGCCCAGGGTCAATTCACAGACTGACACCACGGATTTAAGCAATCACCCGCCAGGCTCTGTGTTCAGGATACCTGAATAAACCCCCCCAGTCTCCCCTCAGAATTTAAAGCCAACAGATATCCGAGCTCATTTTTGAGAAGCCTTTTAAGGTTTCTCAGCAAACTACCCCTCAGAGGCATGTGGCAAAACAGTGGGATCACCTTCCCCCAGCATTCCTGCAAAGCCTTTCCCCCCGACTGCACCACCCACCCCCTCCCTCACGGTGAAGCTGGAGGACAAATCCTGACCACTCCCCAACACGGGGGTGGCTCAAGCAGCCCTCGCTGCACACCTAGAAAGAGAAGAGTGTTTTCAGCACATTATGAAGTACTTTGTGTAAATGGGGTCCCAAGGAGGCAAAGACTGGAAGACCTGAAGTTGTTTTCAGCCACAGAATCACAAAAGTTTGTTTTGTTCGACACCGTCCATATTTAATTTATTTAGATAATCTCTACATTAAAGTATTTTCATGCCAACACTTCCAACCTCCCACCCCTACCTCAAGAAAAAAAAAATAGACTTGACACAGCTTTAGAGTGGAATGCACTGGAATAAAGTTGCTATTGCATCCAAGTTACAGAGAACACTGAACAAAGTCTAGAAAAGCAGCACAGAGGAGACGTCAGGGGAAGCTGGAATCGGGACACTCGCGTTCGAGTCGCGTCAGCACCCGCTGAGACGAGCACCGAGGGTGTTCAGAGAGGTGCAATGTGCTTTGGTTCACTAGACCAGAGCTTAAACTACAGCAAGCCAGGATAAAAGCAAGCAAGCAAGCCAGCCTGCCAGCACTGGGCACGGAGCCGCGGCGGAACCAAGCTGGAAACGACCCACGGCAAAGTGCCGAGCCGAGCTGGCGGTGTTTGGGAACGCTGGGCTCTCCTGGAGAGCCACCTCTGTGCCTGGAGTGCAAACCACAACAGTTTCCGACACGCCTCGGGACCCAGTGCCACCCAGAGCACGTTTTATAGCAGAGTTCAAAATATCCATTCACATCTTTCCTCACTTTTCCCTGCTGTACAAGAACATACTTCAAAAACTGACCTCTCCCCAGTACAACTGGGTCAGGTGTCAGAGGGTTTGGGGGTTGGTTTTTTTTCACATCTCGTATAATCCCCATCAGTAGCAGCACAAAGCCTTGAATTACCTCCAGTTTCACCTCTCAGGACACTACTGGTCTCAATGCTTTAGCTGCTGGTTTGCATCTGGCATTTCCAGAATGTAAAGAAAAAAAAAGGTAAGGAGGAAATTTCTCTGCAAACTTCAATTTAAACCTTTAATTCCATAGTTAAGCTTTGTTGCCACTTTCAGGTATCAACCCACTGGCCTGTGACCTCTGAAAAGCCCCTTGGCTGGTGGGAAAGCACCTGGTGCCCCTCCAAGGGTCCTCAGTCCAGCCACACCTTGCAGAATCTTAAACCACAGTTAGAAATGAGAGGTCCATTGTCATGCAGCACACTCGCCCCAGACCAGCCTGGTCTGCAGGCACAGCAGCAGGACAGCCACGCACCATCTGTTCTACCAGCAGCGTGGCAACTGCGTACGAGCTGATGGAGCAGATGCTTTGGACAAAGGAAGTCACGTTTGCCCTTTCATGTTTTCTAAGCCACATGCTCTGGGTTTGAAAATAAAAGATTTGCAATTTCTGGTAATCCTCAAATATTCCCTTGAAATGTTTACAAAAGATTCACTTAAAAAAAAATATCCAACCCAGAAACAAACCAAAAAACCAAGTTTTGTGACAGCTATTGCACGTTTGTGAGAGCAGGCCTAAATATTCTCCTGAAGACCCAGGCTTTGGAAGAAGGGATATTTCAAAAACTGGTATCAGTGTACATTGGAACACTGGCACGAACGTCACCTATTCTCGGTTTTAATCGTAAGGGCGACAAGTAAACACCAACACGTGAGAAAAGAAAACAAAACAGCATTTCACAGAGCAAGGAGTCAGAGATGAAGCTGAGGCTAGTGTTTTGCAGTCGAGTCGCGAGGGTAGAACTCGGCCAGCGTCGTCTGAGGAATTCTCTTCAGCATCTCCTTGGGGAAGATTCGCAAGAGCTGCCACCCGATGTCCAAGGTCTCGTAAACAGTGCGGTTTTCGTAGGGACCTGTAGAAAGCACCCAGAGTGAAGTGGGCTGTGGGAGGGGGTCTGAGAGCAAGACCTTCCAGCTGTTGCTGCAGAATCACTAGGGTTGGAAAGGACCTCTAGGATCATCAGGTCCAACCTTCATCCCAACATCTCCCTAACCACCAGACCGCAGCCCCGAGTGCTCCATCCACTCGTTTCTTAAACCCCTCCAGGGCTGGTGACTCCACCCCCTCCCTGGGCAGCCTCTTCCAGTGCCCAGCCACTCTCTCAGTGAAGAATTTCTTTCTGATATCCACTCTAAACCTCCCCTGATGCAACTTGAGGCCATTTCCTCTCATTTTATCTTTAGTAATTTGAGAGAAGAGACCAACACCAGCCTCACTACAACCTCCTTTTAGGCTGCTGTAGAGAGCAAGGAGATCTCCTCTGTCTCCTCTTCTCTGGAGTAAGCCACCCCAGCTCCCTCAGCCTCTCCTCCTGTGGCAAGAGGAACAAGAATGTTCTCATTACAAACACTTACCCTGAGCAATGAAGTTCTTCTCAAACTTCTGCAGAAACTCCAGATAAAGAAGATCATCTGAAGTAAGAGCTTCCTCACCAACCACAGCCTTCATAGCCTGGACGTCCTTGCCAATAGCGTAGCAGGCGTACTAGGAGGGACAGAAACACAGCTGCTTTTACCATGATCATCCAGGTAACAATTTCCCTTCCAGCTCAAAGGGTCTCACTGAACACTTGGGCAGCGCTTTAAAGCAGCCTCGGGAATGTTCTGGATTGTGACTGTTTCACATGCTCTGTACAGGGCTGTTGAGTAAAAGGTGTATCTGAAATATGCCTCTGCTTCTCTGGTGAGGTTTCTACATACCAGTTGGTTGGAAACATCTGCATGATCCTTCCTGGTCATACCCTCTCCGATAGCCGACTTCATCAGTCGAGACAAGGAGGGCAAGACATTAATAGGTGGGTAAACCTGGGGGGGGGAGGAAGACAACCAAGGATTTCAACATGAAAACTTCAAAGTGTCCAGGGGAATCTTAACTGTGTTCTCACCAGGGTGGTACTCACCTGCCTGTTATGCAGCTGCCTGTCCACATAGATTTGTCCCTCGGTGATGTATCCAGTCAAATCAGGGATAGGATGAGTAATATCTGGGGGGAAAAAATGGTTTGACAGTTTTAAGGCCTTTTAAATCCATTCTAGCAGCAGCTTTCTGCAGTTAAACAGCTTCTAAAGTAAGAGGCCATCAGTTAGTACCCCTGTATATCACTAAGTGCAAGGGTTAGAGCTGCAAGCGTTCCCGAGAGCGCTGGGGAACCATCCTGAAGTCTGAAAAAGGCAAAGCATTTCTACTGGCAATATCAGCAGAGAAGGCCACCGAGAACCACAATATTCAAGTGCAAACTTAAAGGCCACAGGGTCTCCTGTCTTGCTGTGTGTCCAAAGTAAGGTAGCTTGCTATGAAGGAGTCCTTTAAAGGTCTACTTATTAAAAACACTTAAAAAATAGAAAAAAATGCACCCCACAAACAAACCAACCAACCCACCCACCCCCAAACTCCACTCACCATCATTGGGCATGGTAAGAATAGGAATTTGAGTGATGGAACCATTCCTGCCTTCCACACGCCCAGCACGCTCATATATCGTAGCCAAGTCAGTGTACATGTAACCTGGGAAGCCACGACGGCCAGGGACTTCCTCTCTGGCTGCTGAAACCTGAGGCAACCCAGAAAAACATTTCCAAGGAGTCAGAGCGCTCACGTGGACCTGCCACCTCCCCTAATCAAGCCGCACTAGTGACTTAAAGTCTTCCTACAGGCGATACCAAAATACAGCCACACAACCCCCTGTTAAACGTGTCGCCGCAACCACGTACGACGAGACAACCACGGCAAATGCAAAACTCTAATATCAAGCTACTAAATGCCACCAAGTCAGTCCAGCCGTCTCTGAAGCAGCAGCTGTTTGACTGCTGAACAGAATCCGAGTCAATCGCTAACAGAAAACCTCACTGGCTAGTTAAGACTTGTAAATGAACACTAATCGTAACAGCGTGAGCAGAACTCCGTAGTCTCTCTTGATCCTAGGAACCCTTTCTGGCAACAGCCAGCAGGTGAGGTGACAACCACGTACCTCTCGCAGAGCTTCAGCGTAGGAGCTCATGTCTGTCAGAATGACCAACACGTGCTTCTCACACTGATAGGCCAAGAACTCTGCTGTTGTTAGAGCCAGACGGGGCGTGATGATGCGTTCGATGCTGAAACAGAAGAGCGTGGTGTTATTTATGACAAGTGCTTCACGGCTGCAGGTAGCCCTTTGAAGTCACAAATATTTCAAAGTCATCTCCAAGTCTGCTCTGTGCGTCAGCTGGAGCACCAGCATTTCACATTCTGCTCTGGTGCAGAACACCAATGGAAGTGTAGTAGATGTCCCTGCTTGTGTAGGGAGGTTGGACCAGATGACCTTTAGAGGTCCCTTCCAGCCTAAAACCTTCTACAATTCTAAGTGACATCAGGCAGGACACCAGTGAGGCTTCAGCTCCCACTTTACTTGTTCTTCGCAGCCTTTTCCCAGTTACATGGTGTAGCTACTTACGTTGGATCATTGGCCAGATTCAGGAACAGACACACATTGTCCATGGACCCATTTTCCTCAAAGTCTGATTTGAAGAACCGAGCTGTTTCCATGTTCACCTAAATCACAATATTAAGGCATCAGCTCCAGGCTGGAGTTTAGGTTACTACAGTCTGCACCAGATGGAAGTTTAAACACCTCATTAAAAATCTCTCTGTAGCACAAAGCCTTCCCCACACTCCCAGAACGAGTCATTTCTGTAACTCCATGCTAGAAATTAAGATACTTGATCCTGATCAGACACATTTTATTACAGTACTTCTGGCCATTTGAGATTTTCAGCCACCCAATTTTGCACTGTTTAGTTATATACCCAAGACCTACTTGGAATACTTTCAAAAAGTAGCATTCAGCTTTCTCAGCAGTCTTTTTTACTCAAGCATTGTTCTCCTCCAGTAATACAGACTTACGCCCATAGCAGCAAAGACAATGGCAAAATTTTCTTCACTGTAGTCCATTACATCTTTGGATTTCTTCACCAAGCCAGCCTGGCGACAGATCTGAGCTGCAATCTAGAGAGGGGGGAAGCAATTAAAAAACCAGCCAATAAAAAATGATTCAGTCCATCTGTGTAGTTGATGCTGTTACAGAACAGAATTTAACTTAGTTTACTTTTTAGGCCCAGTGAAATGAGAACCACTGTTTAGAGAGTAGCTCTGAGTGTTTAGAGTAGCTTTGAGTACTCACCTCATTGTGGGGCAAGCCAGCAGCTGAGAATATGGGGATTTTCTGCCCCCTGGCAATACTGTTCATACCATCTATGGCAGAAATGCCAGTCTGAATCATTTCTTCGGGATAGATGCGACACTGGGGATTGATTGGCTGACCTGTTGAGTTTTTTTTCAGAGAACATGTGTTATTCAATGTGTGTGGTTGAAGCTTGATCAAGCTAACCCTGAGCACTGATCTAAGGCTCATGTCTAAAGCTGCAAACCCCAACATTAAGCCTACAAGTCAGACCTGAGCCTTTTGCAGATCCCAAGACTCTGGGACTCTGTCCTTTCAACAAAAGCCTCTCAGCTTTTCAGCTTTGTATCTCTGAAGGTGGTATAATTAAAATAGTCTACAAATACATCAAAGAACAGCTTCCAAGTGTTACAGAGAACAGTTAATTTCTGCTACCTCACTTTCCTGCACTTCTGTAAATTTGATTTGAGTTTGATGCCACACATACTTAAAAATAAGACTGATCTCCCCCTAACAGTTAAATCCCATGTTCAAACCCAAATCTATCCTAACATTTAGAAATAGGAAACACCAGATTTGTCTAACTCCAGAAACGGATCGAGAACATACCCATTATGTCAAGGAAATCTTCAGCCAAAACAATGGGGCCTCTGTCTATAGGTTTTCCTGATCCATTAAATACTCTTCCTACAAGAAAGAGCAATACAATCAGAATGTAAATTACTGTGAAAATAAGATAGTGGGTGATAAGTCTGTTCATTCTTCAAAGCAAGGTGCAGGTACTCACCAAGCATATCCTCGGAGACCGGGGTTCGAAGAATATCCCCGGTAAACTCACAAGAGGTTTTTTTAGCATCAATACCTGAAGTTCCCTCAAATACCTGTAAATATACCAGGAAACAAACAAACCACCAGAGGAAAAAGGAGTAAGTCTCGTGCTTTACAGAACACCACAGGAGAATGATGCTTCACAGCTTGAAAACTTGATCAGCCACAAGGCAGAAGAGCAAGACAGTCCTGTGAGCAAAGGACTGAGCAACTCACTAGGACAAAACATGTTCTAAAAAACATGTTTTAAAAAACATTTGTTTTAAACAAAACCCAATTAGCAGCAGCCAACAAACCCAGTGCCATTCCTTTCATCCCACGACTGAACTGATGTGGCTCAGACACGTGCTGATTAATAAAATATTTTTCTGTTGTAACAAGAGATGCTCCTGGCCCTGGTCCTACCTGAACCACAGCTTTGGAGCCACTGACTTCCAGAACCTGCCCACTTCTTCTTGTGCCATCAGGAAGGGTCAGGTGAACGATCTCTGCGTACCTTGGAAACTGAAGAGGAGCAAGAAAGACAATGGAAAGAGTTAAAATCCAGAAGAGGAGTCATGAAACAAAAGTTAACAGTTTCAACAAGCTGAAGCTTAGCAATTAACTAGTAAATTCTTTTTATCATCAGAACAAACCTCATTCCAAGGTGATTAAAACTAACCAGGCCAAAGCCATTTTTACAGGGACTAGACAACGTTTGCTCAGAGCTGCAGAAAGCCCTGATAGAACCTGTTCTAAACAAACCCCCCCCCCCCCCCCGAGTCCTGAAATACCATCAGAAAGCCACGCTGCAGCACCTGACAGTAAGAAAAAGCCGGCGCTCGCCTGTACACGGCATCACTTGCTTGTCTGAACCAAACTTGGCAGTAGTTTGAGAGCAAACCCAAACTGTTCACAGTTCCCTTCCACAGAGCACTGAGCTTTGGCAATAAAAAAAAATAAATGTATGTTTCCTTCACTCATTTTTAGATATTTGGGGGATTTTGGGGAAGTGAGCCGCTGTTTCCTTCCTCACTGACTCTCCCTTTCTCCCAGGACACAGGAAACTCCCCTTGCCTTCACAGCAGCCTGCCTCATCTCATTTACCTCAGCACTCAGAAACATCTTGTACTAAAATTGCTCAACGGGCCCACAAACTTCCCAACAGTCTGGATTTAACTTGTTACACCTTTTCATGTCAGCTCTCTCAAAATAAAAAGTTTAATTCATTGAGAATCTGAATCTTTACCTTCACTTGATCCAAGATAACCAGGGGACCATTCACACCCGATACAGTTCTATACGCTGCAAAAAACCAAGCCACAAGTCAGGTACTGCCTCAGACCACCAGCAATATCCTACACGAAGCTTTCCAAGTTTCATTCCTATCCCCAGTCTCAGGTTTAGCAGATTTGGGGCTCAGCTCTGCACCACTTCTCTTGTTTATTATAAGTTCCACAAGCAGGATTAAGTAGGGAATTGTGTGGCCAGCAATTTTTGCTGCTCCTTGCAGAGCACCCTGAGGTAACATTAAGGATATCGCTGTTTTCTCATCTGTCACAGAAATTCCCAGCAAATCTACATGCAGGGATAACCTGGACAGCGCCAGGAACACCAGAACAGAGCACAGTTGACATTTTAAGCTAAGAAAAACAGACAGTTGTGGGAGCTTTGAAAAGCAGGGGAAATAGCACCTGCAATTCGTGATAAAGAAGGTGCCACTGCAATTTGCGTCATGCAAGTGGTGAGAAGACTCCAATATCAATACTCGACTTCAAGGCTTTGGCCTTTTTTTTGACCACAGAAACATCCTGCTCTGTGACACTGAAACAGCCCACGCTGAAAGCCTGGACTTCAGGGCAAGCAGATCTCCTGCTGGCTGTAGAAGCTCTACTGATCAGCTCATTAAGCTGTGGGTTTTGGAAACCTTATAATACCTCCCCTGTCTCTCTAGAAAAGGTCAGAGCACTGTGCTGTAAAAGGCTGGATTTCACCTTAGCCAAGCTCCTCCTACTCGTGGGTTATCCGGGTTTATCTTCAGGACTGACACCCGATCGAAGGCCACAGCTGGTCAGCTCATCTCTTCAACATCTGCACCTCAAGCATTAGCACTGCTCACAACCTCAGAGGTACCGCGTGCCCAGAATTCATCACCCTGCCCTCAGCCTAGGGGAAAAGCCGTGAAAAGGAAGCAGACAGTCCCTCCTGGGCTGGTCCAAGGAGGGACCAGCACCACTTGATAAAAGTGATGCTGAGTCAACGTTTGATCAGGGTCATGAGGAGCTGTGATCACGAGAGGGACTGTTAATCACTCATCCCTAGGGGGGGGAGGGAAAATGAGCAAGTGGAGCCATTTCCAGAACCAGAGAGACACCAGCACCCATTCCTGGTCACACCACAAGGCAAGGCAACCAGGCACTCGTGGTACTGGGGAAGGAAGATCACAAATTCCACCAGCACCAGGCCACCGGGAGTGAGTTGGCGCAGCCACCTCAGCCTGCCCAGGCTTGGCACCCTCAGCGTGCATGTCTGGACTGTCAACAGCACGGTATTTACACTTCCACAGTCGGTGTGAACTGTTGCAATTTAATCTCCTCATCAGTGAGGATCAAAACTGCACTAGGTAAGGTTTTGAGGGTCACTGGGTGCATCAGAAGGTCTACGGCTACAGCTCCCCTTTTTCAGTTTTATTCTTGTCAGATTTCCCCTGAACACCCCGAGACACAACATGTGTCCCCAAATTCACCTCCATCAGCAGCATGGGCTGGCCCTTCTCCTTCCACCTGTGAAAGGACAGCCACACAGACATGATGCTGTGAAGAGGACCCCTCAAGACTGCGAGTGTCTGCAGCCCACTGTCCACACGAAATGGAAAACATTATCTTGAGCAAAGCACTTCATCTCATGACTGTCTCGTGAGCACTTCCTCCTCAGCCAGCAGGAAAGGGCTCATGCTCCTTGCTTTGTCCACAAGCAAATATTTCCTTGACATCAATCAGCATCAATTCCCCTTGAAAGCAGCTCAAAATGCCCATCTCCAAGGTCAACCAGTTCTATGACAAACCAAGAGCAACCGAAGCGTTTTTTCCTATCCGGCTCGCAGGCGATGCCAGTTTGGGCCAAAGCCAAAACCTACATAGAAAAACACAAACTGAATATCGAGTCCTAGAATCATTTTGGTTGGAAAAGACCTTTAAGATCATCAACTTCAACCCTTAATCTAATATAAAGTCACCTTGGCTCCAACCTTGGAAAAGCCTCTGCTCCAGAATAAAGCGAAGCAGGAGATTCAGGGGAGCGGGGATGGAAACGGTCAATGGGGCTTCCAAACCAGCCTGATGCTTTCAAAGAAGCCACCCCAGAGAAGCTCCCCAGCCACCACCTCCCAAGTGCTCAGGCCATTCTGGGGCACGCACGGCCACTTGTGTAATTACTACTTAGACGCAAAAGAAGTCAGGAAAAAAACTTTGCCTTTCCCCCTACAGCCGCTGCAGTAACGGGGTTTCTACGAGGCTCTCGTAGTTCTCCTTTTTCACGCGATTTCTCGACTTCTGTTCTAAGGGAACAGAATGCACGTCATCCTCCCCAACTCACGGCCATTTTTAGTTCCTGCTCAAAACACCCTTTTGCAGGAAGGGCACCGCAAGGGCCTGTGCTGCCCAGAGGGCCCCTGGCTCTAGCGCTCCCAGCACCGAGCCGTGCAGGGCCCCACGACAACAATGACCGGCCCAGCGCCAGCGGGACACGGGCCCGCAGCCCCCAGAGCCCCCGCCGCCCCCAGAGCCCTCGCCACCGACCCGCCTGTGCCCGAAGGAACCCCCAGGCCCGGCCCGGCCGTCTCCCAGGCGGCCCGGCCTGGGTGAGGCCCTCGGGCCGGGCCCGCCTCCCACAGCGGCTCCTCCCGCCGCCCGCCCCACCGGGCCCCGCACTCACTGAGGCGCGGCTGGGAGAGGTAATCGCGGGTGATGGCGGCCACCTGGTCCCGCGGCCCGCCGGGCCCGGCGCCGTTCACCAGCCCGCGCACCGCCCGCACCGCCGCCATCTTCCGCCGCTGCCCCGGGGCCAGCCCCGCCGCGCAGGCGCTGATAAGGAACGGCCGCGGGAAGCCACGCCCACTGCTCACGCCCCGCCCACCGCGCCGCACGCCCCGCCCACCGGGGACCGCCCCGGCACGGGAGGAGCTGGCCGGGGTACTGGGGGTACTGGGTGATGAGGGGCACTGAGATGGGGAGGGAGCTGCGTGATGGGGGGGGACAGGGCTCGGGTGAAGGGAAAGGGGAAAGGAAGAAGGAAAAAGGGCAAAGGGAAAACAGAAAAAGCAAAAGGGAAAAGGGAAAAGGGAAAAGGGAAAAGGGAAAAGGGAAAAGGGAAAAGGGAAAAGGGAAAAAGGGAAAAGGGAAAAGGGAAAATGAAAAGGAAAAAGGAAAATGGAAAATGGAAAAAAAAACATGAAAAGGAAACAGGAAAATGAAAAAAAAGGAAAAGGAAAAAGGAAAAAATGAAAAGGGAAAAAGAAAAAGGAAAAATGGAAAAGTAAAAAGAAAAAGGGAAAAAAGGGAAAAGGGAAACATTAAAAAAAGGAAAAAAGTAAAAAGGAAAAAGGAAAAAAGGGGGGGAAGGAGGAAAGGAAAGGAAAGGAAAGGAAAGGAAAGGAAAGGAAAGGAAAGGAAAGGAAAGGAAAGGAAAGGAAAGGAAAGGAAAAGGAAAGGAAAAGGTCCAAACTATAACACAGTATTACTAAAATAAAAAGAAATGTTGATTTGTTCTTTAGCCACTTGGTTGAAGGGCAAGCTTTGTATGATGGTATTAAGTTTAGGAACTCCATGAAGTGCATGACTGTGCTTAAAAGACAATAAATTTTCTAACAGAAAGCAAGAGGCATTATTTACTGTAGCAGTACTCTTAGGTCAACAGTGGCTGATGCAGTTAAGTAATTTCAATTTCTGTGCCTACTCAAAACACCTGAGTTGCCAGGCCCACCATGGCATCTAAATGTAACGAGAAGGATTTCTGGCTGGGAAGGGCCAGAAAAATGGCTACTGGGTAGTATGAGAAAATAAATGCCCCAAAATGTTGAATTAATTATTACACACTAAATGTCTGTTATTAAGTAGAAATCAGTCTTGATTACCTCTCCAGCAACAGCCAGATTAGGTCCTTAATTTGTTATCTATCCCTTTTGTTAGCACACATTTCTAAATCTAATATTTGCAGGCCTTTCCTGCTGATCCTAGTTTGTATCTTGAAGATCACTGCCAGTAGGTCTTGCATTATCGTAGTGGTGGTAGATCATATAGCAGAGATATCACTGTTTGGTAAATGCCAAGACATTTTCCACCCACAATTTGCCACCCATACTTTAACACCAGAACAGTACTGAACTCTGATGGACTGAGACCAGCTGTTGTGGTAATACCAGCTTTCACAGTGATCCCAGGAGGCTGTGTAGGAGCATCACTTATGTACTGGGTTTAGAAGTAGCTCGTGGAAAGGTAGAATTAGTGGAGATTTTATGTAGTACATGAGTTCCTTTTTATATGAGAATATACTTTAGGATTCACAGTTAAATTTCTACCTAAAAACAAAAAAAAACCCAACAAAATAAAAAGATAAGAAAGAGGATGAATAGGTGAGTTTAACATCAGGTGTTAATTTGTGGGGTTTTATTCAATAAAAATACCAAGCATACAGCACATGTGAATGCCCATTGCTCCAAAGCACAAGTGCAATTTCTCCAAATTGCTTGGAAAGTGCTGCTGCTACTTCACGCTTTGTGTCAAAATTGTTTACACTTTTTATGCAGAGCCAGATTTTTTCACTGCCTGGCACTTCTTCTGATCACCTCTGGAAAAAATGCAACTAAATCAGAATTCTCTCCTCACATGGGTAGCAGTGGTTTTTATCCATTTTGTGCTCACTTTGCACAGCTATAAATGACTACACAAGGTGCAAGGCAAAGGAAAATCAGATTCAAAAGTATACTCTAAATGGATCTGGATGTCACTTCTGCCCTGTCATCCTTTCTACAAGGTGTGAATGAACCAAAGATTTTTCATCTGCTAAGAGGCTTTTAGAACTGAGGATTGACTGGGCTAACTGCCAATCTATGTATTAAGCAGCTGACTGTCAATATGAGGAAACAATATAGCAACTTGTAAAAGAAGACAGCAAGAGAATACTACACAACTGTTAGCACTTGCAACATACTGAGTACTTTCACATAACAAATGTCCATACAGTCACTTGAAAATCACCTGCCTTAAAAATTTCTTCTCTTTTTGCTATTCTCATAACCCTTCAATTCTTTAAAACATAAAATGAAGCTATGTCATTTTTAAAAATAGTATGCAATTTCAGTAGTGCCAGAAAATATGCCCTTTATTTTTTAAGATGTTGCCGAAGGGCCCGTCCGTTTAATATTGCAAGTGTAAAACTTAATAGCATATAGATGAGCAAGATACACAACGTATTGGATTTACAGGGGAGATGAATCTTAACACCAAAGTGTATATATGTTGTCAATGATCCATCACTACCTAATTGTTACTTAATTAATTCCTTCTTCTACATGATGCGATTTCAATGTGTGGAGCTTAACAGAACATTCATGCGCCAGTTCCTCGGTAGCTAACCTTTTAAAACCTTTGCAATTTCACTGCTAAATTAGCTGAAGTGGGAAATTAAGGAGTAGGAAGAAGCTAAGAGAGAGCTCACAGTGGATAAAAGGTGTAATTACTCTGACATGTAGATCAGTGCTTAGCTAGTAAAATTTACTAAGGCTCTAGCTTCACCAAGGGACGTGACTTTCTTAATAGAGTTTACTTACACACAAAAAACTTACCATTCCTCACCATTAATATAAATGACATGCTGGCTGGGTTGGAAAGGCAATTTATTCCTTACCCTGAAAAAATACAATAGCTGTTTGTACTGGCTGCAATTTAAATCAAGATATTTTTTTTCTGCAGAGCTTTATCATACACGTATGTATGATAAAAGTAACTCAGGTAGAATGCACTGGTTTGCTTTTCATCACTGACTTAAGAGCAATGTGTTCTCATTCATACCATTACATTCAAAGAAAAAAAAAATACATATATGTTACATATTTGTAACATACTTGAGAATTTACTTTTTTTTAGACTGAAGACCAGCTGGAAATGTCCTGAGGCCATGGTCTAGTGGTCTGAGCTTGGGACTGGGAGCCAGAAACTCCTGAGCTCTAATCCCGGCTCTGACAGTGACTCCCTCTGTGGCCTTGGGTAAGTCACTAAACCTCTCTGCCTCAGTTTTCCCAGCAGTAAAAATAAGATTAACGATCCTTATCTACCTACCTTAGTGAATTTGGGAGTCCTGAGTTAGTATTTTAAGAGGTTTAGAAATTCAGAGTAACTTAAAAATAAAGATACTGTCATTTATAAATGTCCTTAATGGTAATATTCATGTTATTGTTAGATATTCAAATAACCCCAGCATTCCTGTACTTAGCCTCACCTACATTCCAGATCTAAGTGTTTATAAATGTGCATTTCACATATCCACAGGTGAAGTGATTTTATTTGGTTAAGCTGGTTTTGAAAGGTTTTTGACATTCCACCCATTCTAGTTCCTTGTCATTCCAGGGCACAATACCCACCAAAATAAGCTTTTAGGCAGCACCAAATTAGAGCAGTGGAACGGTGCAGGCACGTATGCCATGACATATTAAGGTTCCTACTTCCCCTTTGTCATAAGTGGTCAACTTATAAAACATGCATTAAATCTACTCATCAGCAGTTCATCTACTGAGTTCCCTCATTGTCCTAACTGTAACAGGAACACAAGATTACAGAGTATATAGTTTGGGACACTGGTGTATCCCCTCATCCTGGTCCAAAGAATGGCTTTTAGAAACAAGCAGAAGTTATGATCCTGAATCTTCCATCATTTATAGCCAAGACTTTGGGGAATCAGAACCTCTGGCTGTATTTCAGCTGTGGGACTGGGAGTACATCCTTGCTTGAAAATCCATACATATGCACAATTGTGAGTCCCAAAGCTTCTGTCTTCTCTTTTTCTGCATTGCCCTCTTTGTGATGGCATGACTCCCACTGCCTTGTGAGAGATCTTAGCAACAGCAGAAAGATCTCTTACAAATACTTATGTGGTGAAATAGATCATTAAATCAGCCTGATTCCCTTGCAGATCATCCTTAGCCATGCTCACTCTGAATTTCTTGGATTTCTAGAAATCTGGTTTAACAAAATCATTATCATTACTGGCACAAAGAACCATCTGTATTCTTAACTCCTGCTGTCGGTCAGTTCATGAGCTCTGAGACCATTGCTTCATCAGGCATTATGCATCTCAAAGTCCTCTAAATATAAGTTGAATGTCAGAAAAGTGGTCCTAAAACTGCTCTTTGAATAAAGTTTTCTAAGACTACTACCATATAATTGAAAACTACCCTGAAATACCTTTTTGTATTTTAAAATGTTTATATGTTCCACTTTTTATATTATACACTAAGCTGAGAAAGGGTAGAACATAAGCACCTTATGCAGAATATCTTCTGCAGGTATTGTTAAGATCAAACATTCCTGATATTTGAATGTGTGACTACATATAAACTGCCAGAACTAGGTTCCTGATCATTATCATCTCATTCTAATGTAACTCTGTATCTACAGAATCAGTCCCAGTTATGATCCAGTGCTTTCTAATATCTTTGTATTGATTTGATTTTCTTCTTAGTAGTACTAGCATTGATTATGAGAGCAAATACCAGTTCTTGACATATCATAGCCATCTGCTATAGTTCATTGACTGCTAACTCATAGTGTAAACCTACCCAATAAATAGTGGACATCTAAAAATGTTCAAGTGTATACAAAACTTTAAAAGCCGCATTTCAAGGACCGCCTAAATTGTTAAGTACGTTTGAAATTCCTTCAAATTCCATAATCTTCAAGTACATTGGTAAAAATTATATTTTTGTATGGGGGTGAGATTCTCATCAGGCTCCTGAAAACCACAAAAATAGAACCCGAGTTTTAAAACCAGAAGGCCCAGGGCATAGACAGTTGAGATCTGTAATGGATAATTCCAGTCTTTGCACAAGAAAATTGCAGTTCCATCAAAGAGTGAATGTGAAGAGCCTGATACCAAATTTTGTTACTATTGTTTAGCACCTTAGGCACCATTTACATTTAGGTAGGCCTTTCCAAATACTAAAATAGTATTGTAACTAGCCTAAGAAAATTGCATGTTAAGAATTAGGAATTAAGAACTCACTGGCAGTGAGTGGCAGCTCTGATAAGTGCTGCGTCCATTGTGAGCAGATCTGCTCAGCACGGTGGCAGAACTATGTGAGGAGCTGGAGAGGTTAAGGACTATCAGGGAGTGTGAGAGGGAGATAGATTGGTGGAGCCACTCCATTTGACAAAGGCAGAATGTGGAGGCTTCACAAGAAGAAACAAGATCCTCTCCTCTCTTGCCACCAGGCAGAAGGAGGGCACCAAAGTAACAGGGGGAATGGAAGCAGGTCCCTGCTCAGGGAGGCAGGTGAATCCCCTTGCAGCCTACCTCACCTTCCCAGATCCTCTTGCACAACAGGTATGGAGCCCTGCAGGAGGAACTGGCTGATGGATAGTTCACCTAGGCCAGAGGTACCACCAAGACCAAGTCACCCCAGACCAGGCATCAAAACTGGCTCCAAAAAGAAAACCAAATGAGTCATCGTTGTGGGTGACTCCCTCCTGAGGGAGACAGAGGGCCCAATATGCCATTTGGACCCACTTAATAGGGAAGTCTGTTGTCTCCCTGGGGCATGAGTTAAGGATGTGATAGACAAACTTCCCACCCCGGTGAAGTCTTCAGATTATTATCCGCTTTTGGTATTTCAGGTGGGTAGTGATGATGTCACTACTAGAAGCCCAAGATCAATTAAGGGAGATTTTAGGGCCCTGGGGAAGTTGCTTAAGGGATCAGGAGCACAAGTTGTGTTCTCTATCCCTCCAGTGGCAGGGATGAATGAGGGATTTATCAGGAAGAGTATCAGATTAATTCATGGCTCCAGGATTGGTGTTATTGTCAGGGCTTTGGGTTTATTGATCACGGGTTTATATACACTATACCTGGCCTGATGGCAACCTGTGGGATGTACCTGTCACAGAGGGGAAAAAGGATTCTGAGGCAGGAGTTGACAGGGTTCAGTGACAGCTTTAAACTAGTTTTGAAGGGGAATGGGATAGAACTGGGACTGCTATGAGTAAGCCCAAGGGAAGCATGCCAGGGCCTACAGGATGGTGTGCTAACGAGGACTCTTGCTCTGTCCTCTCAGTGGAGACAAGGGATAGGCATGTAATGAGAAATGAAGAGGTAGGGGTGGTTGTTGATGTTTTAGAAGTCAGGGAAGCATCTGAGAAGCATCTGGTTGAAAATGGGACCCACACTCACAAAAAGGAGCTGGGATCATTACCTCATCTGAGACCTATTGCTACCAATGCACTGAGTATAAGCAACAAACAGGATGAGCTTGAAGTTGTGATGAAACACTGTGACACAGTGGCCATCACAGGAACTTGGTGGGATGCCACAGTCGATGGCTACAAGCACTTTAGGAGGGATAGACAGGGAAGGAGAGGTGGTGGGGTGGCCCTGGATGTTAGGGATTGGTATGAATGCTCACAACTTAACTATAGTGATGATGAGGTTGAGAGTGTTTGGATCAGGTTAAGGGGCAAGGTCAATAAAGCAGATATTGCTGTGGGTGTCTGCTATAGACCTCCCAACCAGAACAGTGAGGGAGATGAAAAATTCTATAAGCACTTAGGAGAAGTCTCGAGGTCACTTGCTGTTGTTCTTATGGGGGACTTCAACTGCCCAGGTATCTGCTGGAAATACAACACAGCAGAGAGGGAACAATCCAGGAGGTTCCTAGAATGTGTAGGAGAGAACTTCCTCACACAGTTGGTAAGTGAACTGACCAGGAAAGATGCCTTGCTGGACCTCTTGTTTGTGAACAGAGAAGGACTGGTGGAGGAAGTGGCAGTTGGAGGCCATCTAGGGAATAGTGACCATGAAATTATGAAGTTCTCTGTTCTTAGAGATGTCAGGAGGCAGGGCAGCAATACCGAAACTTTGGACTTTGAAAGGGCAGACTGACTTGTTTCAGAGGTCACTCGATAGAATCCCCTAGGAGTCAGTTTTGAAAGATGTGGGAGTCCAGGGAGGCTGGACATTGTTTAAGAAAGTAATCTTAAGGGCACAGGAGCAGGCCACCCCCACGTGCCGTAAAACAAGTCGGCAGTGAAGAAGAGCAGCCTGGCTGATGAGTTTTGGCTCAAAATCAGGGAAAAAAAAGATGGTCTGTGGCCTCTGTAAGAAGGGGCAGACAACTCATAATGAGTGTAAGAATGTTGTTAGGTCATGCAGAGAAATCATTAGAAGGTTGAAAGCTCAACTAGAAGTTAATCTGCCTTTAGAGGTAAAGAGCAACAAGAAAAATTTCTATAAATACATTAACAATAAAAGAAAGGCCAGGGACGGCCTCCAACCTCTACTAGATTCAGGAAGAATTATGGTGATAAAAGACGAGGAGAAGGCTGAGGTGCTTAATGCCTTCTTTGCCTCAGTCTGTAGTAATGGGAACAATTGCACCAGGGAAAGTCACTCCCCCAGGCCAAGAGACAGGGGCCAGGAACACCATGTCCCCCCTACAACTCAGGAGGAGATGGTCCATGAGCTGCTGCTCAACATCATCAACCTGCATAAATCTATGGGGCCAGATGGGTTGCATGCTGGAGTGCTGAGAGAGCTGGCAGGGGTGCTCACCAGACCACTGCCCATCATCTGTCACCAGGCCTGGCTGACTGGGGAGGTACCAGCAGATTGGAGGTCAGCTGATATAGCACCCATATGTAAGAAGGGATGGAAGGATGATGTGGGGAGCTACAGGCCTGTCAGTTTGACTTCAGTGCCAGGGAAGCTGATGGAGCAGATCATCCTGAGTGGAGCAGATCATCCTGGGTTCCATTATGCAGCTCATGCAGGACAACCAGGTGATCAGGGCCACTCAGCGTGGGTTTATGAAGGGCAGGTCTTCTTTAGCAACCCTGGTCTCCTCCTATGACAGGGTGACCGCTTGTTGGG
>JANIJG010011928.1:0-19781 GCA_024611175.1 Megaceryle torquata | reverse complement strand
CTCTAGGAGGTACTCACTTAGATGCCTTCAGCAGCTTCCACAGCACGTTTTCATGTGGGAAGGCAAAGCTGAAGCATTCATTCTTTGACTGGCATGCTTGTGTTCAGCCTCTGGTTCTGTGGCTGCAGCCTGACAAATTGACATTCTTATCAGGTATGAAAATTAGGGAGAAAACGACTTTTGAAATACCATTTCTTCTCAACCATAGATAGATAATTGTCATCAGCAATCGTAAAACTGTGGACTGTTGACATTACATAGGTTTTTCTTATTTCTTCCAATTTTTTTCCCATTTCTCATTTTAAATATACCTGCTTACAAAAAGATAATGAGCTTCATTTCTCCCACTTTCTGTCTGCCAAGTCAGGCATATATGTTAGTACCCAACCGACACAAATAATTGTGCACTTCTGGTTATTAATAATACCATTGGTATTTTGACCAGAGCCTGAAAATTTATTGTGCTGTTAGACAATACTCCAGTTCTGCTGGAGGCCTTGCGGAGGGATTTAGCCCCACTACTGCTGTTTTCATTGCAGTCTTGAAGAACAAGTGACTGTAGAGAAATCTAAAATTAGGGTCAGATGAGAGAGAAGATTCTTCACACTGAAAATAGACCAGAGAGTCCTCTGTATCTGACAGGCTTATGTACAGCCTTGATGACTTCAGTTTGACCATGGATGGAGACTAAGACCTGGTTTCATAGTATTAAACATAAGGACCAAAGGTTCAACAAAGCTCCCTCTGGAAACAATTTCTAAGGGATGCAGGTAAGCCTTGTGAACTGGCTGGTCTTTTGCTTGCACAGAACATGCAAGAGGTCTTTCAGTGAGGCCTTCAGTGGTCTAAATAGATCAGTCTGAGCTTCTTTTCATCCTTTCTAAGGACAGCACTTAAACCCCTTTTTGGCCCTCAACTGCTTGCTTTAAGTCAGTCCATTTCTTTAAACAAACAAACAAATTATTCTGGGAGATACTCTTACCATTTTCCATGGACTGACACCTACACAGAGGCCAAAGTACACCAGTAAATATTTTTTACTAATTCTGACCAGAATTTATGTCTAACATAAAAATTTCTGAGTGCTCTCCATACCCCAGAATTATCCTTTGATTGATAGCAAATTGTACAACAAATATATTAACAGCAGAAATAAATTGATGACACAACTAAAAGAGGGACAAATATTTGTTCTACTTAGGCTGCAAATAAGTTATTCAGAATCTTCTGTGGACTTCATGTGGGGTCCCAGATTTGTTAGACAGTTAAAAGTCTTTGGGTGGAGATGTTGACCCTTGGCTACAATCAAAAGTGGTGCAGGAGAACACCTGGGAAGCAGTGTCAGCAGCTTTACCTTAAAGGAGGATGGATATTTGCCCTTCAGAGCAGGATGATGTGATCTCACAGAAAAAAAAAAAAAGAGGGAGTCTATTCCTCTGAATCATTCCTCGTGTTTAGCACTGTGGAACTGCATGAGAAGGTAAGTCTGCTTCCAGTGCTGCTGGTGGAAAAACATCTTATGCACAGTGTCTTGGTTGGTGCTTGTATACAGCAATCCCTTCTTGAGTGACTATGCCATGGCTTCCTGCTCAGCCTCCTGCTTCTTTTAGAGTTACTTGCATTTAAATGGTCTCAGCTTGGCTTTGAAGTTAATATTTCTTTGAGGGGAATGAAGTGATGTGCTTATGTCTTCAATTGTTTGTTTGGTGGCAGTTGTTTGCAAGATTGGCTTAGTGAGGAAGTGGAATTCGGGGAGTTTTACACTGACAGTAATAACCCGCAGCATTTCTACAGCCTTCTCTGTCTTCAAAGTCCTGTGCAAATACGAGCTGATTAATCACACTGATTAGTGCCTGATAGGCCATCGTTCTGAAAAGAAAGCGTTTTGTTCTGTAAAAAATAAACGGTAATGAGGAGCTATTAAAAGCACTATCCATTTACTCCCCCAGTGTCTAAATAGGCCGAAGCTTCAAATAACTTATAAGCAAAACCAAAGGTGCATAAATTGGTGATCTAAGAAATGTTTTTCCCTCTTCCAGTACCTCTAATTTCAGACTATTTTTTTATCTTTAAATTTTCTACCGTTTGGAAATTAAGAGAGTGTAAAGAAAGAAAGAAAAAAGACCAAAAAAAAACCCACCAAAACCCATCATCAAACACAAAACAAAATCAGCCCAGGAATTCAACTTCTTATCCACCTGGCTGTTAAGGTAATCACGGGTAAAATGCACTGTTGTTTCGAGGGGAGAGCCAGACGGGCTGGAACAATAGCAGTGTGTATAAACTTTCCCCATTCACCTCAAAGGGCTTCTGTTCTAACACCTCATTAAGATGGTTTAAATACTAAAGCTGCCGGTTTGTTGTTGATTATCATATTGGAAACCTTCACCTAACATATTTGATTAGTACATCTACAAGCCCTGGCATGTCTTCATGGAGGAGTAGGTTTCAAATTTAAGCTAACTACTGGAATCAGAAGTCAAGTGCTGGTGGTCTACGGCTGGCTTGGTCAATGCTTGTATTCTTTCTATCTTTTCTACTTTTTTTTTTTTCTTTTTTTCCATTCTTGTTCCATAGACCTATTTTTGTTTTATCCCATGTTGAATTTGTACCCACATAATGCTTGTCATTAGGAACACAGATGTACCCTTGCAAGAAGTGTGTGTGATTTATAAATTCAAAGAGTGAATTTCTTCCTCTTTCAGTCTTGCCTTCTGAAGATTCATTGTTACAGGTACTGTTAACTTCTTCCTCCGCATCTTGTTAGTGCTATTTCAGCCCAGTTAAAATGAGGCTTTATTGACATAACAAGGTACACAACTGACACCAAAGTGTTAGGGAGAAAAGAATCGCACTACTCTGGGCATGAACTGATAGCGAGCAGCACAAGATCAGGGAAGCTGAGCCCTAGTCAGCTCTGTGGATTTGCTGGGGACCAACCTGAAGCAGCTCCTTGTGAGTGCTGAGCTGTGCCCAGCAGTACTGGGATCTAAGGTGAAGAGGGAAGAAGATGTGTTTGAGCAAGGAAAATGCCAGGCCCATAACACCTGCACTGTAGCTTGTGAATTGCCTGAATTGCAGTCAGATACCATCAATGTCAGTGTGTTACAACTGTCTAGGTAGACAGTTTAGGAGACTGAAATTCATTAGTTGCCTTTAAATAACCAGATGGGCAGATAAGATCTCTACCCCACTTACTTTGCCTATCCCATAAGTGCTCTCTTTCTGGTTAGCCTGGCCATCTGCATTTCTACAAAACAGCACATTTAAGCTAGCATCTGGATGCTGTCTGAGAGAAACTATATATGATAATATTACAATTTTACCACAATAGCTTGCCCTTTTTGCTGCTTGCATCCCCGAATTGTTTAGTTTGCATTCAAATACATGTAGTCCATTACCTCTATCTGCAAATGGCACTTCACATAAATTCAAACACATTCCCTCTGGCTCAGAGAGTCCCTGCCCTGAGCATTGCTGGAGAAAGGATGGCTGTTTTGTGATGCTTATACACTGCCTTAGGTAACCACTGCTGCCACTATTGGAGGGGGGACACTGTGCTCAATGGACTTAGGTCTGAGATAGTAAGACCATTCTTATATTTTGTGTCAGGGTGACTAGCACAGATGAATAGTCATGTCTTGCTGCCACTGAGGTTAGTCGCCTTTTGCTAATTCCGATTTGATCGTGACAGCTCCTGCCCAGGCTGCTTGTTTGAAGCAATGGGGTTTAAGCACAGCTTCTTGGGGTTGTGTTCCAGCACAAGCTTTTCCCCATCTACAGATACTGCAGCCACCTGTTGTTAGCACTGGGTAGTTTATCTAGCATAAACAGAAAGTAATTCTATTCAATCTAATTGTCAACTTGTCCGTTGACTGCTAACCGAGAAACCAAACAGTGTCAGTTACCAATAATAGTTTTAGGGGAGAGGAGAGGCAGAGGGAGGTTCCTGGCAAAGGTAGGCACTGAGAGGGGTCTGCAGCCTCTCCTTGCTGCTCAGCTGTTTGACCTTGGCTTGGGCTTAAAGCAGACTAGGACCTTGACCTTAGATAATGTTCTGAAGAGATAAATCCTGTCAGGGAGAAATAAATGACACTATAAAACTATTAGATTCCTGAAAACAAGAGAAATACCAAACTCTGGCAAAGGAAGAGGTTTGGGGTTTTGTTATGTTCGGTTTTTGTGGTGTGTCCCCCCTTCATTTTCCAAGTGTATTCTGATGCTTGCTTCTGAGTAATACATAATGTGATCTAATTCTACTAAACTCTTTGGAATACTTCCTTCAGCTTTCTGATTCCCTCTGCATTAAAGAATGCCATCCAGTTTCTCTGAAGGGCTGGATTTAAACGGATTACCTTACAATTCACGTGTCCCCTTTAAAACCAGCTGGCCAGCATGCTGTATGCTGTGCTCCAAGACACTCTGAACTTGAAGGAAAGAGTTTTAAGAGTTGTTTTCTTGGCAGATGCTCACTTTTCTAACCGCTTACTTAAAATCAGGCAGGTTTTTTTCTCCATAGAATTGCGTTGTAACTTCAGAAGAGTGCGTATGTGTACGTCTGTTAAATAACATACTTCCTTTGACATGTCCTAGCAGCACTTGCTTCTTATAACAAAAAAATTGCTTTTAGCATATCTTCTGTAGATTACTCAAATGTTAGGTAGTGACTGGGGTTTTCTTTTCTTCACTGTTTTATGCTGCTTGCTTGTGTACAGAATCATATTAGTATATAAATCCAGGAAATGAAAATGTTCCCTTCAAAACCCAATCTGTATTTGTAACTTTAAAGGACACTGAACTGTATGATTGGACAAATGAAGCACATCTTAGCAGCAGAGCAAAAGAAGACTGATTTTAAACCTGAAGATGAAAACAATGTTTTGATCCAATATACCAATGTAAGTAAACCAAGTCCCAGCTCATCCGTATAGCTTCAAACGCTCGTGAGTGGTATCGGGTACAAGGTGTTCCTTATCAAACACACATTAGAGACAACGTGTGCTTTGGATTTATTTACTTTGCTGTTTCATTTTCCACTTCCAAACCCTGTCGTGGACTATTTTCTTAAGCTGAAAAGGAACATTAGTAGTTTTGCATCTAGTATCAGATAAAAATCGGTAAATGTTGGATGAAATGTCACATTGTTTCCTATCCCAAGAGGTCCAGATTTTTAGCTGATAAATTAGCTTTAAGCTATCAGTTTCAGAAAATCATTATCAGGTACTCTAGTTGCTGGGCACTTTTAGAATGGCATGAGCATGGCAAAGCATCACAGGTATGGCATGAACATTCTTTGCTGCAGAACATTGTCTCTGCCAGCGAATCTGTCTGAATCCCAGCCTATGGGATGCTGAGAAGCTGCAGTGCAGGGTTATGTTGGGCCCTTGTTGGGCAACAAGGCAGAGAGGAGTACAGAGCAAACTACAGCTGATGGGAAGAGGCCTTGAATGCCTGCAGCCAGGTGGGAATGGGAGCAGTAGGATGTGGAGTCTGGTACTGTGTGGGAAGGGTGAAGGTGCCTGCCTGACTGTTAAATTGGGACTATAATTGTGGCTGATGGGGTTTTTAATAATGTCCCCCGTCCACCTCCCCACCCCTTGGTTGATTGTTGTCTGAATTAAAAGCCCAGATTAAACTCTTCTATTCTGAACTGATGTTCACACTGTATTGTGTTGCATCCAACTTTCTACTCATATTTTTTGCATCTTTAAGTGCCATATAAAAAACTTTTGGAAAAGTTTTGAATGGAAAATGACTAATTTCAGCTATATGTTGTGGGAAGTTTAAAGACTTATTGACTGATGTTCACCTTTTGCTGTGGGTGCCACTTTGAGATGGAACAGACTTCTAGAATATAAGTTACCTAATTGTTTTTAATATTTATTTTTGTTTTGTTTTTTCTAATTTAGGCTTGTGTTAAAGTCTGTGGCTATGTTAGAAAGCAGGTGGAAAAGATCAGAAATTCTATGGATGGTAAGAATGTGGACACAGTTTTGATGGAGCTTGGAGTTCGTTTTCATCGACTTATCTATGAACACCTACAGCAATACTCCTACAGTTGCATGGGAGGCATGTTAGCTATTTGTGACGTGGCTGAATATAGGAAGTGTGCCAAAGACTTCAAGGTAAGCAGGTACAGGCTGCTGGTGTCAGATTTAGTAGCAGGACTATTTTTAATCAGATGGTTTTTTCTTCATTAAAAAGAGTTTGTTTCTGTTTGAACATCACCATTTTGTATACTGATGTCATATATTGTGTTAATATTCTGGCAGGTCTTTTTCATGCCCTAAAAAGGAATTTCCTGACAGTATTGTGTACAGGCTGTAGGTGTATATTGAAGTAGTACTGAGTTTGCATGATTATGTGTTCTGTGTGTAACTTTGTTGTGTGTGCATATCTCCTATGGATGGATATGTGCATGTGTCTATATGTACTTATGCACACAAGGAGAGAATGATGAATGAGGGATGTGAATCCTCTGTTGGGAGGAATTATTTTGAAGATCTAGCTGCACATTGTGTTACAAGACTTGAAGCAACTCTAACTTGTAATATCTGTGTTTTTCTTTCTCTTCTCTTGCCCACAGATTGCACTGGTGTTACAACTCTTTGATACTTTGCATGCACTTTGCAATCTTCTGGTTGTAGCCCCGGATAATTTAAAGCAAGTTTGCTCAGGAGAACAACTTGCTAATCTGGACAAGAACATCCTTCACTCCTTTGTTCAGCTGCGTGTTGATTATAGGTCTGCTCGTCTTGCTCGTCACTTCAGCTGAGAGCACGAAAAGAAATGCTGTACCTTTGGGCAGGCCTTGGTTGTTAGAAAGCACAGGGAAGGATTTCTTACCAAACCACAGTTGTAACTTCTGCGGGATAATGACTGTTCAGAATGAAGCAGCAGCAGCCATAGTTAAACATGACTCTGTAGAAAGCCAGCAAGTGGAAAGCTGAATGGTATTTCATCTAAGCTGAAGTTCTCCTCTCAGTCAAGAATTCTGCAATTCTACTTGCTACTGATTTTTTTTGTTTGGTTGTTTGGGGTTTTTTTGTGTGTTTTTTCTTTTTTTTCTTTTTTTTTTTTTTGTTGGTTTGGTTTTGTTTTGGGGTTTTTTTTTTATTTTTTGGTTTGTGGGTTTCTTTGTTTTGGGTTTTTTTTTGGGGGGGGGGGTGTGTTTTTTTGGTTTTGGTTTTTGTTTTTCTGTTGGAAACATGTCGGTGTGGGAAAGCAAGTGGTGCATTGAAAGTATGTTAGTCTTCAATATTGAATTACCAGATACCATTTGTTAGACTTGAACTACAGAGCATAGCATAGGTAATGGATTACATAGAATAGACCAGTGTAAAAACATTCTTCACCAATTTTAATGACTTAGACTTCAGCACAGCTAATCATAATCAAATTATCTTTGATTGGTGTTTCTAAGTCATTTCTTTCATTTAAAACGTTATCCTGCTCAATGTAATTTCTTGCTCTAATTAATTAGCTTGGAATTTCTTTGAGATGTAGAAGGAAAAGCAACTCCATCCCAGAAAGATGTAATTTATTCATTGTGTAGTATTCTAAACCGAACTAAATTGGTGAAAAGTTTGGGGGGGAGGAGGGGGTTGGTTCTTTGACTTTGTTGGGTTTGGGGTTTTTTGTACCTAATAATCAAGGGCCCACCAGAACACACTGGCCTTGTATGATCTGACATTGTGGTTGTTTGATACTGGTACCCTGAATTTTATATACTCTCCTAAAGTAAACGCAGCTGCCTCGCCTAAGGCCTTCTTATTACATGGTGATGGTGCCCATTGTTGGGTTAACTGAAGAGGACATTCTCCTGTCTCATGTTTTGTATGTAAATAAATTCAAATTATAACAAAGTGAAAGGATAAAGGGTAGCCCAGTTTTTCCTATGTGGGAGGAACAGACAGTGGCTCTAGCAAAAAGCTAAGAGTGGAAAATTCCTGTGCTGAAGGTAATGGGTTCTCAGTGCCTGAGCAGTGTAAAATGTTGGAAGAGTGTGAAAGCTTCTCTTCCCCTGATCATAATTTTAATATTGGAGACAGGCTACTTTTGTTTCCATTCTGCTCCAGCATTTATTCAAGGTGTTTCTGAGATGGACCAGTAGTGTGCATATAGTGAATGGAAGCACCAGTGATGTTTGAAACATCTGGGGTAGCTTTTCCGCAAGCAGTTGAAAATTGTTGTAAATAGACCTTTGTTCATGTAGAGGTCTTGTGGAAAACAGGTTCGAACAGCTGTGGATTGTGTCTTCAATCTGATTTAGCCTCATCCCTCAACAAATCATCTCTAACACTTTTATTTCTACTGTGGGCTCAGCATATGTTATGGAAACTTCGTCCTCTCCCATCTACAGAGCAGCATTTCTATAAATTCACTTTAGGGTTTGGTCAAATAAAATGATTTTCCTCTTTTGTTAATGACTTCCCAGGCATAGTCAATATTGACAGACTAGTGTGGAACTTCTCTTGGTTAGTTGAGGTTCTTCTGCTTCATTTGATGTTTAGCAGAGCATTATGTCAGTAAACAAGGGGACAGATGCCAGACTGTCTCAGAGTATTGGGGGAGACAGGCTGCTTTGTTGAGCTGCATTACCTCTATTCCTTGGCCATGGCAAAGCCAGAAAGAGTTTTGGACACTGGAAGAGGCACATGCTTGTACTGCTGCCATTTTTTTTCCCAACAGCTCTGATGTGAATTCAGATGATACCTCTGTTACCTCTGTAACTGAAAGCCAACAATTTTAAGGCTGTGGTTTTATTAACCAATACAATATCTTTCTACAAAAAAGTGTCAATTTGTAAACACTTCAGAACAGTGAACATCATATTAAAACTGCAGATCACAGAAGTGCTTCAAAACTTATTGTATGATTGTTTGAATTATTTTAAGGTTGTATGAAATGTATTTACCATATTTCTTGCTTTATTAGCTGTGTTTCCCATGCATATGCTCAGTGCAATATTTCCATTATGCCTGTTAACAGGAGGCAACAAAAAGTAGGTGGATACTTAAACTTAGATATGTAAACTCTTCCTCAATAAAAAGAATTCCCTCCCAACTACCTTTTTTTTCATTTCATTTCCATGTTCTTCAATCTTTATACTCAATTGTATAAGGCCTTCTATTTAAAAAAAAAAATAAGAGAGAATAAAAGTAATTTTACTGACCAAATTTATCACTGGTGTGAGCTTTCCCTTTCCCCTTCCTTTTTAAAACAAAACCTCCTTGTGCACACACAGAAAGAGCTTCTGTTTCTAGAGGACACTACGTTGTCAGTAAGTTTACAAGTTTGATTGGGATAAGGAACTATAATTTTCACACATTTTTAAGTTTAGAGCTTTTACAGCATGTAATTTGGGAAAATATTTCCAGTGGCTTCTGAATACAATAAAGTACTATCCAAAATACAATTATGCCTTTTAATGCTCATGTAATGAGTTAAAGTATTGCCTTTCTAATGTTCACTCCTAGAACATAAGCATTTAACAGGCTGTCAGCCAAATGAGTGCCTGAGAGGAGGTGTGGATATGTGTGTGTAATTATGTTGTCTACAATTGGTGAAAGTGGCTTTGCAGTAAATTCTTGTAGGCTGGAAAAATAAGCTGTGTTTTTACAAGTCCTATAATTTATTAACACGATTTGGTATTGTGTTCTGTTTGCATATGCACAGAGGGCAGGAAGGAGTTGGTGTTCTGTGAGAATAATTCTCAACACAAAAATATTTAAAAACTTGGGAAATGGAAGTGGAAGAATAACTAGATATTTAGAAATACAGGGGAAGAAGTGAAGAAGACATTAAGTAAAAGGATCTGGAGAACAAGTGGTTCTAAATCAAGTAGCCTAGCACATGGAAGGAGGAGGTTAAAATGTGATTGATGGAAATCTGACCTACCAACGGTCAGAATAAAACGGGTTGTCATTCACATCTCCACAGATACATCCCACCCTGGAATGAAGTGAGCCTCCAGAGAAGGTGGACTAGCTAAAATGCTTTGCTGGGGAGCTGTTTGTTCATCTTGAAACTTGGGTTCAAGAGGAAGCAGCTGTCCATGCAGGAGTGTACGTGCCCCATAGGTGGTGATGCTGCGGGTGTGAACGCTGCTTAATTCCACTGTGAAGAGTAGAAATGCATCAGCAACGTGCAGTCTGATTAGAGCGAAGGAGAATTTGCCAGAGTTGAGCTATTTTTATTTTGGTTTTTTTTTCTTTGAAGATTACAGTGATCTGGGTAACAGCAAGTGACTGCTTGATTTGAGAATGGAATGGTATTGACAGGTGGCAGGTTAAATGATCTCACAATTGATAAGAATATTCAATTTCTGTAGGGAACATTGCAATTATGTGGCTAAAATGCTGCATCTAACATAGTGCCCTTAAGAGGGTGAGACCCAATCCATCACAGTTGGGTTTGTGTTGTTGGCCTGTTCTTCAGAAGCCTGTGGTTCCAGGTTTCTCAATCCAAAATGTGCAGAACTGTTAAACCTAATGTACTCGGTTCTAGATGTCGTGACATTCCAAAGCAGAGGGACGCTCTTTGGATTAGGTTTCCGTGGCAATAACTATCTTAATTTGCCTTAACACTGGAGTTCAACTGGTCACAGATAGAGAAACCAGACTGAGGTGCTTTTTTTTTTTCTATCAGTGGAAGCAGCTAAATACTCGTTGAAGTTTAGATACAAGTAACCACTCTTCTCCTTTGCATTTCTTGTCCCAGGAGCAGTAGGGAGCATAAGCCAGCCCTCAGCACCAAAAGCTGCTCTTTTAGAGGTAAACTGAAAGGTAGGAAAACTGCTTTTGTCCTCACATTGTACTGAATATTGGCTCGTGTTCTATTGAATATTGGCTTCTATGCATTTTTTCCACCACCACCAGCTCTGGGCTAGTTGTAAATGGAGACAGATATCTCTTTTTCTATCTACACTGGAGTGTTTTTTCTCCAGACATCAAGGCTGGCCCATTTGTTGGGTTTATTCCTAGTGTTTCTATACTTGTTTTAAGGAGAGTAGGGAGACAGATCTCCTCCCCAGTCATATTCAGTACTTCGCTTGTGTTTTCCCCCTATGTTCTAGTTTCTTTTGGTGGTAGGAGATTTCTAGACCATGTCTTCTGCTTATCTTAAAGGGGGGAAGCAGCTGTGTTTGCCTGTTGTCTTTTCTCTTGTACGGGGCACTGCTTACCCTCTGTCAACACAGCCCTTGGTATATGTGGAAACCTTGCTTTCTACTTTTATTCTATTAGCTTTACATCCCTATGTCCTGTTTTTCTTTCCAGATCCCAGGGTTGCACTATCCCTTCCCCTCTGTTACCACACTACCGGAGAGAGAAACCTTTAACTTTGCAGCATGGCTTCTAGGAGACCTTTATATAATATGTAGTTGTTCTTCATCCACATGTAGCTTGGTAGGAGAAGGAGTTTAGCTCCCTTCCCCTTTATTCTTTTACTTCCCCCATATTCTCTTATCTTTACATGTCTCTTGTTTCCACATGCTCTCCCCTGACCTGGCTGCACAGTGCATTATATCGAAACTTCATGGCAGGGACCAGCCATTGGGGGGAAAAGGTATCTCAGCTTCAGCATCCCTTAGATAACGTGCCAGGAAAGTAGCATGAATGCAGAGTTAAGCCACCTCTGAATAGCAACTTTGAGAACAGCTTAATCAACCAAAATGAATTGTTCTGATACTTGAGGATCAAGGTATCTTGACATTTTATTTGTAATATAAGTTCACTCTGATATGGGACAAAAATAAATTTGAGACTACCTTATAGAGGTCCCAAACCCTCCTTTTCTGCACTGCTATTTCCTCTCTGTGAAGTGAGGAGACCTTGGAGCTGAGGCTGCACTGTTGGCGCAGGCAACTTTTCTTCCTGAATTGTTACAGCTTCTCTCTCTTCTTTCAATGAAACCCCATATTGTCCAGAAGGCTGCTGGAGACAGAGCATGAGGAAACAAATGCTCATCTGGGAGGTGGACATCACAGCAGCAGTACCTGTTGCCAAAAGCCTCACTCTGTATTTTGCTCTGGATTTAGCAAGGACAGAGGAGTGAATAGACTAAGAGATGTCAGGGTTTTTTGTTCCTCCCCTTTTTGTGCACAGTAGGGCTTTGTAAGTTTTTTGGGGTGGTTTCTGCTCTCCACATCTTTGTTTACTGGCTGTCTGCCCCACACTCATCTCTTGCAGTTTATACTCTTAACCTCACCTTCTCTGCTTAAGGTTCACCTTGGTGATGCTGCCAGTTGAAGATGGGTATTTTGTACTCTACGCTGTTGCAACGTGTGGTATTGGGGTGTTGTAGAGAAGCCAACTAACGTGAGTTTGCATTTGAAACATTTTTATAACATTCATTTTACTGTACACAAGTCATTAAAATGACTTGCAAAGTCTTAGACAAGTGGATTTTTGAAGGTTGCTCATTTTACTTATCCACCCAAAGTCAATCTGAGTATGAATATATAACATTTTACTCATAATGGCAAACAACTTCAGAGAAGAGACATTTATTCTGGAGGCAGAGATTCAAACGAGACAGCAATGATGCATTACAAATATATAATTATTTGCACTAATATTTGAGCAGGTGGAATGGATTAGTACACGGTCAACATTGCACTGCTGATAACATGTATTTTTCTATATTAATATGTACTGTGCAACATGTATTAAAATTGTCAATAATTCATTTTAACAGAGATAGCAATATTTATATTGCTGTGTTCTACAGACAGCAGAGTGAATTGTTAAAATGTGTAAAGCTGGGCTACATTTAACTTTGATTCCCAGTGTGTGTTTTTGATTTCTCATTAAAATAATAAATAAATAAATTACAACACCTTTCAACCTAGAAAGATTTTTTCCTTTCTGTGAAAGTTCTGATCCAAATTCTCCCTAGTCTGTTAGGAAACATCTTGAAATGAGACCTCCAAGACCTAGCCCAGCCTCTTGTATTAATACTGGGATATAACCTCAGCTGTTTAAGTGGATTCTCTCCACAGCTTTTCCTGAATTAACTGAAGATCACTGTTATCTTCTTTCATTTTTTCAGACCTATTTTGTCTTCTGCTCTGTTGGCTTTTATCTTTCCCTCTTAATGGGAATTTTCCTGGAGCCTCTGAGGGTAAAATTAGTCTGTTTCATCAGTGAGTGGATCTCCTCTTACAAAGGAGGATCAAGAGACTCCTCTCTTGTTGCTGGAAAATCCCGTGTTAAGCAGAAAACACAACACAAGGTGAGTCACTGAATTTTATGGGGATATCTTGAATCATGTTGTCTGAAAGTGTTTCTTGATGGTTGTCTTGTTCTGAGATGCAGATATAGGATTGTATTTTTGAAAAAATAAATGGATTTTGTTGCTTTTCCCTTCCAAGGTTGTCTGTCTGCAGGCAGGTGATTGAGTTGCATGCAGGAGCAGAGTTCGAAGCAGCCAGAAACTGTGCATCCACTTGAAGACTTTAAAATTATTTTCTTGTCCAGCCAGACACAAGTTCAATGAGACTAGAGAATCTCTCCATTTTTTTATCTATTCTGTAGAACATACTGACATATATAGATCTCAGAAGTGGCTGTGAGGATGGGTTGCTCCTTCCTCTTGTCTAGGTAACTTGTTTGTTCTGAGATTATATATTACATTTCAAAGCTTCTTTAAAAGAGTAGTGACATCCTTCTGTGGTGTCTGAGCATCTGCTGTAAATGCTTGAATGGACTGAGGCCCCAGTTGAAACTGAAGAAAAGCAAGTCTTGCTTAGCTGTTGAGAATCAACTTGCTGGTTTCGAATTTACTTTTTTCTTCCTGCAACAGTGAGAGCCTTAAATAGTAATGTTGAGGCAAAGCTTGAAGTCCAGGTCTTCTGAAGGAGACCAGAAATAGCTGGCTCACGTTTGCTCAAGACATAGGGCACTGTGCCAAATTCACTGCTGGTGTGAGCAGCTGTAACTTTGCCAGCTTCAATGAAAATATGAATTTTTAAAAGTCCATAAGCATGTTAGACAGATACCTTTGTCTTTGCACAATTAGTTTTGTTCCTGACATAGCGTGAGGCTTTCTGTAGGGCATAATCCAATGCCTAAATATAGTAATTCCAATGCACTTGAGATCAATTAGATTTGTACTTTTAAACTCAGTTTTGTCTATAAAGATAATGTTATACTGCTGAAGGGATTTGGTATTTAAAGTGTCTGAACAAGTCTAAGTGGCTCTTGGGCATTATAATTTTTATTTAGCTGCTTTTAGCCCAATCACTAATCAAATTAAGACCTACCATGACTGGTGTATAACTCAGAGCAGACGGTGGAGCACGCTTAGCTGACAGCTCTTAATTTTTTGGCGAGTGAGGTGCTAAGGTGGTGCTTTTGTTAGCAGCAAAGAGTACCTCTTTTCTGAGCGTTGAAAAGTAGGTTAAAGTGGGTCTGGGGGGACAAAAACACAGAGGTCCACGGTGGTGTTAGTCTCTACAAAGATGGGCAAAGATCTCTTTGAAGTCTTTATACTATGAAGGCACTTTGCTTTAAAGGAAATTAGCTTATCTGGTCTTGGTAACTAATGATCCTGCAAGAACAACACTGCTGGTTGTGTGTAGGGAGGAGGGGAAGGGTGTGAAAGAGCTGTCAGCTTCCCTCTAGGAAATTATTCCAGAACGTGCCCTCAAATCAGACCACCAGAGGGAGAATGCCTCGTACAGCAGCGACATGATCCAAAACATAGTTTGCTTCCCATTTAAGGCACTGCGCGCGTTGAGAAAACCCCAACCTATTCTTTGTGCAACGCCTAATTCTCTCCATGTTGGTGTTTTCAATTCAGACCCACCGTATGAGGTAACGAACAGGAAGGTGGGCAGTTTTCTGTTTTTGTTTCATGTAAAAATGGTACATTTAGCAACATTAGGGGCCTAGCTTAAAAAGAGAAGGCAGAAAATAATGATTCAACAGGAGTTCTTAGTGCTCGACTGCTCAGCTGTGTTGCGAGGGCAGAAATCAACAAGCTGTATCGGATACAGAAGAGAGTTCATCTTAGTTCTTTATTTCCAGGGCTGAATAAGGTTCTAACTGGGCTTAGGAAACATCAGCCCTTTACTCTGAGAAACTTGTATGAGTCTGTCAACCTGGTTTAAAAAAATTGCACGAGCTATAGGGCGTGATGTCAGATACACTCGTTTCAAGCTTTGAATTGTAGTGTACTTTCCTCTAATTTTTAAATGCCAGCAAATTGCTTCATGCCATAAAAGATGAGGAATGTCTCTCATTCTTCAGCAGAAGTTGTTCTGTATAAAACAGACAAAGAAAGAGCTAGATGTGCTAAGGAAGCTATGGGAGAGTGACATAACATTTCTTATTTTTTTTTGCTTTCAGTTAGTGGGTTATTATTTTTGGACATCATACTATGTGGATTCCAAGGGGAAAATTGAATGGAAACAATTCTGCGATGAAACAAGATTGTAGAAGACAACACAGCTACTCTGCACTGCCATGCAAGGCATGACTGGAGACAAAAGAGGCAAAAGTGGAGCATTTCTCAGGGCATGGTAACATCATGAGGGACTGATACCAGCAAACTCCCACTTCGTGAATTTAAATGGGTACTGTGCTAGTTGTGTAGGCTCCCTATATGAGGGACTAAGAGAGAAGGAAACTATTCCAAAGTCTGATTCATCTTGGCATAGAACTAAAGTAGGACAGATGATATGCTTCTAAGATGAGTCTCTGTTGCTTCATCACTTATGAAGGGACACAAGCCACTTGTTTAGACCAACTGGAAGGAGGTGCCTAAAGAGTAAGAAAAAAGAGACTAGGCCTCACCTACTTGTAGAGAGCAAGGAAGCCCACTGATGCTTGTTATTTTGACCCTTGAAGACTTTTTGTAATGAATTCAGCCCCTTCAGCTTCCTGGATTTCATTTTCCCTGGCAAATGGAAGAATCTAGAGGTGATTTTGCTTCATTTGAAACTTTGGTGGTAGAGAACAGAATTTGAGGCAAATACTGCCTTTCAGCATTTAGTTTGTCTTTATGAAGGCTGCACAGTAACACTGGCTGCTTTGGCACTATATTGCTTATGGATTTATCTCCAGTGACTGAGTCCATGATGATGCAGGCATGAAAACTATGCTTCCTAAATTGCTTTGATCTTGGTCTCTTTGGTGATCTCAAAGCCAAGAGATGAGCCTCTTCTGGAGGAGCTCTTCTGTTGTGGCTGATGAAGAAAACAAGCAAATGGAGGAGCAAGAGAAAAGAGGTTAAACTGGACAAAAGGCTTGGACTGAAATCTGAAAAATGCTTCCTTTATTTCTCTTTGCTTTACTCTAAACAAGTCTTTGATTTCTTTAATCTGACACTGGCTAACTTCAAACAAAATGGGTTTTCTTCTAGCTTGGTTCCCTTCTGCTTGGCATCTCTCTACTTCCACACCTGCTGGTCCTTGGCAGAGAAGAACAGACCCTCTCATTTTGCTCCCCCTTGGATCCCAGCTCTGCCTGCATGAGTGACAGCTGCTGTCTGACCGTTTGCTCGGCTGATGATTGTGCATTTGTCTAAGACTGCACAATGAGGTAGGATGCAAGTTAGACAATCTACAGATGTTATCCATCTGTTCCATCATTGGGTTCTGTAGAAATGAACTTTCTTCCATCGTCCTCAAAAGTTTCTTTTCTAGATCTCCTGTGCTGAACACAGTGAATGTTCCTTTGTAGTTGGAGTTCTGCAGTGCTGGTCCTGGTCTGAGCGATTTCTCAGGCTTTTTGGTATTTCAGATCTACTCTGGCAGTCTGTTGGGGTGCACCTCATGTCTGTCTGCTTCCTGCAGGGCTCTGGTGTGAGCTGCCCTCATATGCCCTCACTACTTTCATCCTCTTGTCTTTCAGGATCCATCTTCTAGATAATGTTTTTCAGGTTGTAACAGAAATAATGTCTGATGTCCTTCCCAGGGGAGCTGAAGAATTAGAGATTTTTTTTTCCCTGTGCAACAATGAATGGCATTTCTAGCCATCATAGTTGCCTTTCTCTATGTTATGAACTCTAAACCACAAAAAACTTTTTTTGTCCCATGAAAGGACCTCTTGGACTTACTAATCAATTTTTTAACTTTTTTTTTTCCAACCAATTCCCTCATATTAGGACCTTAAGAATCCCTAAAGCTGAAAGCTACCACAAGCATCAAATAGGAATTATTTATCTCCTTCTGAAGAAAATCCTGGGTTTGGCTGGACATCCTCACAGATACCAGTCTCTCCTAGGGTGCTTCTATCTGACCTGCCCTCTGCTTTTGACTCTGCCATGGGCCTACCTTACCTGGAGGCAGTTTTGAGGCTCTGCACTCCCTTCCCTCTCTTCACCTCTCCTCCCAAGCTACCACACATTCTTCAGCCAAGGCATATTTGGCAGGATAGACAGGAACTATTCCAAGGCTAGGATCTTTATCAGTCAAGCAGTTGCTTGTCATCTTGTTCCCCCCCTGCTCCTAATTCACAGGTGGTTTTGAGCTTCCCCATCTGGCAACACATGAGGCAACTGCTAACAGAGCCTAGTTGCTTCAACTCAGTAAGACAGAAGAATTTGGAATGACAGGATGAAAGGTCACCTTTTTGCACTGTGGTACCCTGAAGGGAGGCTTCTTATTCTGCAAAATCTTGGAAACTGTGGTTGACATCAGCTGTGATGGAATGAAATATGGGTCTTTGTCTAGCCCGAGGCTGCCTTGTGTTTAATGTTTGATTAGTTGGTTCATAGCATCTCCTGTACCTGTTGAGAGTCGGCTATAGACTTGCACTGCCTGTTTACCATACGTGAGCTTAATTTTTAATTATTCATATTTTTCTGTAGTTTAACCTTTACAGTTGGCCAATTCAACTATGGCCACACTTAGCTGCATTGCAAGCATAGGTCTTACTGCTTGTATTCCTTGGTGTATGATAGACATGGGATAATTTGAATTGAAAGGGACATCAGAGAGTCCTCTGATTCACCCCCCCTACTTTTAAAACAGGGTCATCATTGAAGCCATAAAGAATGATGGTTTTAATCACACTGGCAACACGGTACAGGAGGCTGATTTGCTGATGGTGTGCGTCTATATCCTTTTTGTCAGGGAGGCGTTAATTGCTTTTTTATGAAGGGGTTGTTGCTCTTTGAATAGTGCAGTAAACTGTCTGTTTTCCTGGGGAATGATGTCCAACGGATTATACCTACTGAAGACTTCCTTAAATCAATCTGGAGTACCCTCTGTGCCATGCTGTGTTCCCCAACTTCTGGGTGGATGAGTGGCCATCTGTGTTGTGAATCCTTGTGAGATATAGAGTAACATCTCGCATATCTTTCACATATTAACATACATTCTAACTGGATACCAGTTCACACATTTCAACTGGTCAAGAGATGAGATATAAAACTACTCCTGAGTTTCCTCTATAGACTTTTTTTCCTTTTTTAAAGGAATTTGTATTTCTGAGCTTTGTATTGAATGTTTTGCACAAAAAGTATTGAAGCTTTTTTTGTTTGTTTTTAACGTATGCCTCTGCCACATGATTAAAATGGACTGCTAGGCTAAAAAAACCACCCCGAGAAATTCAGAGAGAAAAATTAGTTGGATATACCCATGGTGAGGCCCTGAGCTTAAATGCTGCTTTCAGTTTAGGAAAAAGCTTTAGATATAGTCCCTAACATAAGAAATCGTGAAATCTGCAGTGGAGGTGAGGTGCAAGGTATTGGAAGATCTGTATGTTGAGAACAACTAGTCCTTTAGCAGGTAACTGCTGAAAAGTTCCTTAATTATTGCCATGAAATGGTCTAGAAATATCACAGTCTATAGGGCTATTGGATTATGAACTGGAGTACCCAATCTTTGGGTAACAAAACATCTTCAATTCTCACCAGGTTTTCCACCTACCAGCTGGCATCACCTCAGTCACACCTGCTCTAAAGCTTAGCTGGTCAGCTCTGCTTGGAAGTGAGGTTCGGTCAGACATTGGCTGAAATAATTAGGGTTTCCTTGGCCAGAGAAAACAGAGACACTGGAAGCCCCACGGAAATTGATACAGGGTTATTCCTGTGCAGCATCCATAGGCATAAGTCTGAAGTAGATGGTTCCTCAGCTTGGAGGCTTAATCTTTATTACAGTGTCCTGTAGCAGAACAGAGGTGTATTGTTTATGCAGATCTTTACCTGAAATTCTACATGGGGGTTCTCTGCTCTGTGGGTACCCTCCCAAATAATATTTATGTTTCTCTTATCCCTGCACAACAGACACCCCAGAAATCAGAGGATGCTGTGAATGAGGGGTTTGTTTGGTGGACAGGGTCACATGACAGTGGAGTTTTGGGGTCACATCATGCAGAAGGGTAAGAGGTGTCAAGCTGTGGAATAGGAGTTGTGCCCTCTAGAAAGATTCCTATGGGAGTGGGGCACTGATGGACATGTCTTTTCCTTCCTTCCTTCTCCTTGCCCAAGTGTGATCCAGTGCGGTGCTTCTCTCCTGCTTTCTGTCCAGGCGGTGAGTGAGGATTTCTTGGTCTGTGTTTCTGGTATTCAGGGTAGCTCAGGCATTGCTGGATATCTATTCAGATTTGAAGGACACTGCACTTTTATATAGGAATAGAATAATAGCTTTAAAGCATATTTAGAATAGCAAGTTCTTGGTCCAAGATGGACATTAACCATTTTTGAAGTTCGGAGGCAAGGAAGGAAAATAGGAAACACTTCCTCAAGCATTTCAGCCACATAAGTTCCTGATTCTCTGAAGAAAGCATCCGCCCCCACCCCCCCGCCACCCCCCCCCCCCCCCCCCCCCC
>JANIJG010011927.1:0-20963 GCA_024611175.1 Megaceryle torquata | reverse complement strand
GCCAGGGATGGGGCAGCCACCACCTCTCTGGGCAGTGTCCCTGTGGAATGTGGGGTGCCCGATGCTCATGTTGCAGCCATGGGCGATGGCTCCAGTAGTGAGCAGGAGTCCCACGGTGGCCGTGGCTTTGTGCCTTGGCCAAAGGGCACCACCTTCAGCAAGAGCACGGAGGGGGGGCCTGGCAGACATCAACGGGGAGTTGAGCTGCTCTGCATTTGTGGGGTGTCCCCCCCTCAGCATAGCTCCACAGCAGAGAAGGGCAAGGAGGGGCCATCTCTGAATCCCCTGGATGCTGATGGAGGCCAAGGAGCCTCCTCTTCCTCCAGCACTGTCACTCTCGAGCAGGGAAGGAGCTGTGCCCTTATTAACTTTCTACTCTTCATAATCATATGCTGTTATGTGCATTCACTGGGAGCCCTTTGGCCTTAACGACCTCACTGGAATACCCGTGCAAAGGAAAAGAAACCTTCGGGGCCTTGAGCTGCCCATAATTGCAACCCCCAGCCATAAACACGAGCACGATGGGGATGCAAATGCCAGGCAGCGGATGGGAGCAGGTCTGGCTCTGCACGGGAGCAGGAGTGGGAGCAGGGGGCTGCAGCTGCCCTGCGGTGTTGGAAAAAGTGGGGGGGGGAAGGCTTTTTTTCTTGCCTTCCTGCCCAGGACATGGGTCGTGCAAGGGTTTGGATAGATGGACAAAGCAGCCGTGGTTTCCCACATGGCCCCAGTTCTTATCCGGGTTAATAACTGGGTGTCGGGTGACTTGTGAAAGCAGCCACTCCATTAGAAATGCTAATGCTGGCTCCAGCTTCTCCCCTTTCCCTCGCTCCACATCTCCCAGATCTTGATGCTAAATCAAACGCAAAACTCCCCAGCTCCTAGTCCTTGTCAGAGCTCCCCAACAGCCCCCACTGCTGCCTCCCTCCTGCTTTGCAGTCCATGCCCTTTGCAGGACAGAGCAGCTGGCGAGAGAGGGCTGGGGAGACCCTTGGGGGGGTCTGGAGGGACTGGGACCCTGTAGGGAGCAGCCCTGGCCAGCAACACCACCCAGCCCATGGACCCTGTTCCCTCTATGGTCTGGTGGTGGGAGAGCCCTGGGGTCCTTTGCGCTGGCTGGAGACCCTCCAGTCGTGGTGCTGGGCCCCGGTGAGAGGCTGACGGGGGCAGGAGGAGCTGCTCGGGGCTGCCCCGGGATGCTTCAGCCGCGATCGGGGCTGCGGCAGGACCCGGTAAATCTCCGGGATGTTTCATGTATCAAGCTGTAATTAGGAGCAAAGGGCAGGGGGGGGCAAAGGAGCATTAATAAATTATCTTCCTTGTTGTTAATTGACGTGTCTCAGAGTCAGCCGATCGTTGAGCCGAGGGCTTGGCTCCCCTTCCAGGCGCATCACAGGCTTGTTACTGCCATCATTAGCATATTCAGGTTTCCCTGCTTAAAGCCAATTAGCTCCTGGCCAGGCCTGATTGGGGAGCCGTGGCCTCATTTACACATTTTTGAATTGGTGAAAGAATCAAAAATAATGGAGGCAGGCCTGGGATGGAAAGTGCCTGGGGGCTCTGCCTGCTCGGGGAGGTGCTGGCAGGACCCACTGCCTCCTCTGAAGGGGCAGTGGGGATGGAGAGGGGGAATATCACAGTAATTAGGAATAAAAAGGAACATGGCCTAATTTGCTCCCGGGCGAGTTCAGCTCTCGGTGCCTTGCACTGAGGTTCAACAGATGCCCTGATGCTTCCTCCGGGAAGAGGAGGTGATGGAGGGCGCTGGGGTGGGGGGCAAACACGGCTGCCCACGCGTGGACTCCACCCTGCTTTGGGGACCCCTCAGCAGCCGGGGTCTCCTTGGTAAAGCCAGGAGCAGGGACACGAGGCTGGATCAGTCCTTTCCAACATCCCATCCCAGCATCTCTGCTTTCCCGCTCCCCAGCAAAGGTGCTGCTATTTTAGCTGCCCTGAAGGAAAAGGCCGGTATCTTAAATCCTACATAACTGGTTCCAGTTTAACAACTTCATAGCTGCTGTGCAGCCACAAAGGCAGCCTTGTCCCGCCGGGTGAGATAAGCCTGTTGGGGCGATTCATATGCAGATCCGGGTGGTACCGGGTGTCTGCTGGGAGAGGATAAATCTGTCCCAAGCCTTGTCCCCCTCTCCTGGTTCCAAACTGTTTTACATTTACACAAAAAGGGTTCTGTCCCCCATTGAGACCCGTCCTGGGCAGCCTGTCACCCTGCCTTTGAGGGAGGAGGTCCCCTGGAACCGTAGCTGGATGATGCTGGGTGTCCCTGCCCAGACATGGTTGGGCTGGCTGAGCGGAGCTGTCACCGCCTTTAAGCTGGGCTGGCCTGCCTGGTTTTGTCCCCCATCAACCATCTTAGTGCCTTGAAAGAGTCACTTTCTTTGGCCCTACAGAAAACTCTCACCCATATACCCCTGTCAGAAATCCCCTTGCCTTACATTCACTTTTGTCCGGGGTTTTTTGGTCAGTGCTCATTTTTTTCTGATTGTAATGGAGAGGTTTTTCCTTTTCCACTTTTTGGTGGTCACACAGAACCTGCAAGCACTGAATGCGGGTGGCACCCATCACCCACACCTCTGCTGTGTCCAGGATTTTGGGGCCTCCCTTCCCCTTCCTAGCACAGGTTGAATCTGCATCTGTGGTAAAGATACCGTCTGGCATTTGGGGTCAGGGGGTGAACTGTGGGAAGAGCCTGTCCCACACACGTGAGCAGGGATGCTCAGGCTGGAGACCTATTTATCAGCCAGGTTGTCCTCCAACGGAGACATCCATCACTTTATGCTCTCAGCTCGATGCTGGGAGTTCTCCTTCTTCGTCTGCAACAAAATCATCCCAGAGTCGGGGAATCATGAACCAATTAACCCAGGAAAGTTCTGCCAGCCTGGATTTTTTTGAAGTCTGCTTTGATGACCTGCCTGCTATGGCCGTTAATCTGTGTCTAATGCAGCTTTGTCCATTTTTTGCGGGGCTCTCATTTATTGCACCTTTCTCCCCCAAAACAGGGGGGAAATAATCTAAACCCGCCCCCCCCCCCCCCCCCAAGGGAGCACAGCCCTAATCTGCAATTTCCCATTGACTATAATGGGGGGGGGGAGGTCCCAGAGAGGTCCAGCAGCCCTTGGAAAGGCATCTTGGCTGAGAGCAATTAGGGGATGTTACCAGTGGGACCTTCAGCTCAGCCCTTGGTGACTGGTAACCACAGCCCCGGGTCAGGCCGGCCACCAGTACCGAGTCCAGGGTGGTACAGCCGTGATCACCCACCAGGTACCACGGCTTGGAGGGTGAGAGGAGGAGGATGGTGGTGGGTGGGAAGAAAAAATTGGTGAAACGATGAGCAAAACAGCTCCTGGGGGGCTTTGGAGGATATGGTGGAGTTTTCCATTCCTCTCCCTGATTGTGTGGTTTTCGTTAAGCGTTAACAGCTTTGCACGTTGAGGATGTCTATGTAGGAAATCCCCTTTCTGCTGCCTCTCAAATGCTAGTTATCAGTTTAATAAAAAAGTAATAAGAGTTTTATTTCTCCACTTGGGCACGTGGTCTCCTCTTGAAATACAAGTGTTCTCTAAGGCTGTCACCTCCCTGTAGGTGATGCTTAACATCAATGATCTCCAGAGGTCCCTTCCAACCCCTACCATTCTGTGATTCCTGGGGTGTTTTTCTTGAGGTCAGTAAGAATTAACTGTAAATTCAATTAAAGTTTCCAGTGCTTGCACTAAAGCGGAGCTAACAGAAGCCGGGTCTGCTCCTTGCCAGTTTAAGCCAGCTCTGAAGGGAAACAGGGGTTATCAATAATTAACTGTGGTAATTTAGGGGGAAGTATTAGGGAGTTAATGAAAATGTGAAATAGTGTAATTATCTTGACGATCCTGCTCTGGCAGGGGGGTTGGACTTGAAGATCTCCAAGGTCCCTTCCAACCCCTGACATCCTGTGATCTTGCAGTAGCTGGGAGTGATTGAGCTGCTGAGGAAGATAAGGCATTGGACGATTCACTTCTCGGTGGGGTTCCCAGTGTGGTCCTGGGATGAAGTTGGGACCCTGCTCCTCCACCCCAACCCCAGTGGCTGGTGAATCTGATGGTCTAAATCCAGGGGGTTTAAAGATTGAGAGCCTAAACCAAGTTAGGGGCGTCCAGCCCACAGGGGCTTGTGCCTCTTTCCTTCCTGTTGGACGTATCGGAGCCCACCCGAGGGTCCACCCAAGTGCTGGCTTGCAGACCTTATGGCTCTGATGGACCAGCCCTGGGGGTTTTGGATGGGGTGCCACAGCCCCACTGCTGTACCTGCTGGTGGGACCAGGTATGGGGCTGTGCCATTGTTAATTACACTTTAACTAAGTTCAGGATGATGTGGTTGGCTGTAATTAAAGTTGGTGCTGCTCCTGTGTGCTGAGGAGCCCTTGGTCATCAGGATGAGTAGAGGGAAGGTGATGGTACTGCTGGGTGAGTGAGGATCTTCTGGGCTGTCAGCAGTGAGTGGGGTCCTGGGGGTCCTTTTAGGGCTGGCCTCAGGACCACGGGGCTCTGCCTGGCCCTTTCTGTCCCCTTGCAAAAAGGAAGAGGGGGTTAAAATGGCTTTTATTAAAATGTTTGAGCAAAATGTGCTGGGACATCCAGCCTCACGTTGTTCTTCGTGGTCGCTGCGTCATTGCTCTCGGAGAGCATCGCTGGGTCAGGGGTTGCTCATGGGTTTCCTCTCTGGTTGACGTCCTTGGGAACACAGTCATGGCAACTGCAGAAAACCCAAACCCTTGTGTTTTATGACAGCTGAGCACTACCAGGAATTCCTGAGCTCGGGTACAATCGGTGCTGGTTTGGGGAAGCACAAGCTGAGAAAAGTGGAGTTTCGGTTTAATGCTCACTTTGCGGGCTCTGGGATCACCTCATCCCAAGTGTGCACTGTTTGATCATAAACATTTTTATTGCCTGTTGAGGAGAGGGACTGATTTAGGTCTTAAGCCCCTGTTTGCTGAGAGGGGGGTTGGGGTGGGCAAGCAGCAGGAGGAAGGAGGCGTTGTGCAGAAATCCTGGTGGCATCTGGGGAAATGCTGCAGAAAAACCTCGATGAGTCACCCAGAGAAGCTGAGTGAAGCAGCCTGGCAAACCCTACAGCAGGTTTCTCACTGCAGTTAGAGTCAAACACGCTTGGCTGGCAGGGGGAAGCCCAAGCAGCAGGTTGGAGATGGGCTAACAGCAGCATTTGGAGACGGGCGGTTGGTTTTTGTTTCATGGCAGGGAGAGGATGGGGTGTGGGGTGCAAGGGCCTGATCCTGGTTTGGGAAGTGGAAATCCTGCAGTCAGCCCCTCTGCTGAGCATGGTAATTTGGAGCAAGGGGAAAAAGGTCTGAAAATGTTGAGGAAACTGTTCACAGCTGCCCCAGATGTACTGCAAAAGGGCATCCCACCTGCCTGGGCATGGCTGGTGCCAAAGAGAGGGACCAGGTTGCCAGGCAGGGACACCAAGGAGAAGTGGCAGCTCTGAAAATGCTGGCACCATCCAAAGCAAAACAAAAAAAACCCAAAAACAAGGCTGGGGGGGAAGCCACAAGTGGCTTTTGCCTCTTGTTTGGGGGAGGGAGCTGTGCGGGGCCCATCATCGCTCGCAAATGCTTTTAATAAAGTGTTCTTTCCTGCGTCCAGGGGAAAAAAAAAAAACAAACAAAAAACCTCAAGCCTTTTCCCATTACATAAGGAACAGATGCTGTTGGGCAGAGCCCTGGCTTCCCCACAGCACAGCCCTGGATGCTGTGGGGGCCCGTCCCCTCCTGCTGTGGGGACCCCGCTCCCTGCTGGGCACAACCCTCTGGTGCCAGCTCCAAGGAGCAGGATGAGGATCCCTGAAACACCCTGTTTTGCCCCAAAGTGCTGTGCCAAGAGCCAGCCCTGCTGCCAGCCAGGGAATCCTCGGGGGGCAGCAGCAGCTCGGGGTGGTTTTGTGTGTCCAGGAGCCACACTGGTGCTGTGCCCCCCAGGACCTGTGAGCTGCCTCCTGGCCAGACCCATGGTCTCAGCTCGGGGGACTCTGCTATTAGGGAAACCGAGTCCCTTCTCCATCAGGATGGCCAGAGGAGACATGTCCACCCCCAAGAAGAAGGGGAACATGAAGGGCTCTGAGGGACATGAGAGGCTCTGGGGCAGGTGCCAGTGGCAGGGAGGACCCATTCTGCAGTCCCTGGCTCTCCTCATAGGGTAACATGCCTGGGTAATTCTTCATGCAATTAATGCCTCATTAAAGTGCACGAGGGAACAATCAGGGTAGTGAATTTTACACGGCACAATGGCTGGGCCCTGAGAGGTTTTCTGCCTGGTGTTTTGTTGATTTCTTCTTTTTTTTTTTTTTTTAAAAAAAAAAAAAAAAGGAAACAGTCTTTTTCTGGCCTTAACTGCTTGCTGGCTGGAGGCAGAGGAGGTGGGAGCCTTGGTTGGCATCTCCATCTTCAGCCACCATTTGGGCTTAGCCCCTGTTATGTGTCCCCTCCCCACCCAGTGATTAGCTTTTCTGCTTCGCAACCCTGTGTAGCCAGTTGGCACCTCCAGGATATCGATTGGAGGCTGGGATGAAAACCAGTCCTGTCCCCGAAAGCACGTGCAAAGGCACCAGTTGCCACCACTGAAACTCACTGGGGTGGAGGAGAAAGATTGCAGCTGGGTACCCCCCGGCGTTTCCAGATGAGTTTTGGGGCTTGCTCCTGCTTGTCCCCATTGCAGCATCAGATGAGAACAGCTGTGCCCCAAGCCCTGACCGTGTCCCTTTCTCTCCCCAGGAGCCTGATGCCGAGGACGCTGGAGGGGCAGATCACCATGGAGAAGACCCCCAGCTACTTTGTCACCAAGGAGGCTCCTCGGCGCATCTACAACATGTCTCGGGACACGAAGCTGATCGTGGTGGTGAGGAACCCCGTCACCCGTGCCATCTCAGACTACACGCAGACTCTCTCCAAAAACCCCACCATCCCCAGTTTCCAGGCCCTGGCCTTCAAAAACACCAGCACAGGACTGATCGACACGAGCTGGAGCGCGGTGAGGATCGGGATCTATGCCAAGCACCTGGACAACTGGCTGCAGTACTTCCCCCTCTCCAAATTCCTCTTCGTCAGTGGAGAGAGGCTTGTCAGTGACCCGGCCGGGGAGATGGGCCGTGTCCAAGACTTTCTGGGTCTCGAGAGGGTGGTGACGGACAAACATTTCTATTTTAATGAGACCAAGGGCTTTCCCTGCCTGAAGAAGCCGGAGGGCGGCAGCAAGCCCCGCTGCCTGGGGAAATCCAAGGGGCGGCCGCACCCCAAAATCGACGTGCAGGTGGTTCAGCGCCTGCGGGAGTTTTATAGACCCTTCAACATGAAGTTTTATCAGATGACAGGGCAGGACTTTGGCTGGGACTGAGCCATCTGCAGGGCACACCGCTGTGCTGGGACCCGGGCTGCCCAGCGGTGCACGGAGCCAGGACCGCGGTGCAGAGATGCTCGTGGCTGCCGTGCCCCAGGGATGCCCAGGGTGGCCGCACCAGCAGCCTCCTCCCTTCATTCTAATTTATACTGGACCTTTTCTGGCGAGAAACGGACCCTTCTGGAGTAGAGAGAAATATTTAAGAAATAAAACCACAGATGACCCCTCTCCCTTCCCCGACCAGATTAAATATTCTTCCATATAAATCTCACTAATCTCTATTAACCGGGACGGTCCTGGGTGGCGAGTGGGAGCGTGTGAGTGGGTGGATGGTGCGTGCCCATGCATGGGGATGGTAGCTCTGCTCTCTAAAATAAAACCTTTGGGTCTTGCGGGGGGGGGGGGGTGAACAAATTTCAGCACTGTGTGCAGGCAGCGGCTGCCGTGGGGCAGCGGTGAGGTTGGCTGAGCGGCAGACCCCACGTGCGGGTATGTTGTGCAGGCAGAAAATAGTCTGCAGGGATTTCTTAGTTAAGGAAAACAATTAAGGGCAAGTAGCTTTGAATAAACGCCAGGTCTGGGGTTAGGGAGAGGGAGTTGCATATCACATACCTCCTTATGTTCTGGGAGTAACCCAGATGATAAAGCAGAGCGCTTCTGACTCTGAGGATGGAAATCCCCCGGTTCACCCGAGCAGAGCAGACAAAAGCCCCAAACTCTGACCTTTCAGTTCAATAATCTCAATAGATTTTCAAATCTGCAGCTGTAGAGGGCCAGCAAAGGAGGCTGCAGAAATTAGTTTAATTGGAATTAACTAGTTTTCCCTTAATTAAAGAAAACATTTAATTAACCTCTTAATATCTTGTTAGTGACATGTATTTGTCTCTTTAATGAGCTAATTATGTGTTTTCAAGAGCCCTCAGGCCCTGTATTGTTTGCAAATATGCTTTGGCTGTTTCTTCCATCACTGGTAGCTGATAGTCCTGCCCGGGGTGTCCTGCCACCTGTGCCATCGCCTCCCCTCCTTGCTGCTGCTGGATGGGGCAGGTACCACTTCTGGGACGCACAACAGGCACTAGCCCCTTTCTTCTTGGTTTTACTCGGGCACATTGTGCTTACCCTGTGCAGCTCTCCTCGCTCCCACACCCTGGCCGCTGGCACCTCCTCTGTGCCCCTCAGAGGTGACACTTGTTTTCTCTACTGGTGTGCTGAGCTGTAGCTGAGGTTCAGCACGTTTGCCCAGTTCAGCCCCCGGGCTGGTCTGGTCGCTGCTGGGACAAGTGACGTGTGGGGACAGGTTTAACGTGATGTCGGAGTTCAATGCAAACAGTTGCCTGTTTCTGTGCAGGCGTCGCGGTGTTGGTCTGTGGGGGTGTGAGAGGCTCTGGGGACATGCAGATGCCACCGGTGTGGTACCAGAGCTTCTGACCAGTATTAAGAAACCGGGATATTGTAAAGGAATAGTAAGAAGAGATGAAAGCTGGACTGGTTTTCTGCTGGTTGAAATCCCAGAGCCCTCGGAGTGATGCAGCTGGGGCCGGGATGGGCTCAGCACCCCGTGCCCAGTGCAGGGTCCCCCCAGGACTGCAAGTGCCCCGGCCGCGTCCCGCTGGGGGTGGGATGTCGGAGCGGCTGGAGCCCGTTGTCAGCCTCGCTGGCAGCTCCGCATGATGGACTGCGCTCTGCTTGTTTAGGTTTTGTTTCCAGCCACGACATTCGACCAAATTATTCTCCACCGAGGGCTTTAAAGTTTCCCAAGTGCCTGTGAAAGCCTGGAAATGCTGATAGTGATCCTATTTCTCAGCTGAGTGACTGCATTCAGCCCCAGCCATATTGATATGCAAAACGGTGAGGGTCCCGGCTCTAAAGATGGTTTCTGTCTGCCCTGTGAAAGGGAGCCATACTTTTTTAAAGCCCGGACCTTTCTAAAGCTGCACAATACCATATAGACTATGCCATTTAAAGCATCTGAAGCGACCCAAAATGTATTGAAAGCTTGCTTTGCAGACTCATTAAGACTACTCAATAGGTTCTGGCAAATACCGTGCCAGGGCTGACCGCACGGATTAAGACTTTTGAAGTGTTACACAAACCCCCTGCTTAAACTAATTGCTGCCCCGCAGCTCATGAGGTCAAGTATTTGTATTCATTGCCTCCGAGAAGAGCCACTTATGGGTCTGTCCAGGTGAAGTCTGCACTTCATTAGATCAAGACAATAAAATCAGCTTTGGGGAGGAAGGAGGAAGGTGCCCGGGATGAAATCTCTTAGCAGGAGCACAGGCTTATGTCCACCACAGCCACATTTTGGGTCATTTCTATCACTTTCAAGAGGAGCGATGTGCTTCCAAGCGAAGCAGCTCAGTACGGGATGGCAGCTTCCCCAGGATCTGCACCGCATCGCTCCCTGGTCACACGCGTCCTGCTCGTGCTGTCCCGTGGTGTGGGTCCACCCAGAGTCACGAGGGGCTTGGGCTGAGAAGTGGGTCAGTGTGCAAGGGAAGGGGTGTGGGAAGGGCTGGCATCGCTCCAGCAGTGCTTCTGTGGAATTCAGGGTGCTCACTGAGCAGTTCTCCACCCTGGTGTTTCAGTCCCCAGGGTCAGGTGGGTTCCCTTCACTGGCCCGATGGGGATCCCACCACAAGCTGGTGCAATGTGTGTTCTTCACATCACTCCAGAGGAGAAACTGCCTCTGCCACCACTGCCCCAGCCACCTAATTAAAAAAGGAGATTTAAGGAAAAAAATCAGCAGCTGATTTACTGAAGGTGTCGGCTCACACCTCGGCAGAGGCACAACACAGCTCTTGGGGGGTCTCCCCATGATCTGGGGACTACTGAGAAAAAGAAAGAGATCTGGCTTTGCTGCCAAGCGAGAAATGGATTTCCATCCCCGTCTCAGTTAACCAAAGTTTCCATCTCTAACCCCATTTTTGTTTTGAAAATCCATCTCTTCAGAGCGTTGTGGTTCCTGTGCCTCCCTCTCCAGCTCCATAAGCCAAGAAGAGCAGGACTGCAAGAGCTTTCCAGATTTTTTTATTTATTCCTTTGTCTTTTATACCAGATCTAGATGGAAAAGAATAAAAATAGGGGGAAAAAAAAAAAAAAAAGGAAAGAAAAAAGTTGCAAAAGGAAGAAATTACAACTTCCCAGCCTTCGGGTGGGTCAGGAGAGCAGCAGAGCTGATTTGCAATTACACATTTCATCTTGACATGCCCCAGGATCGTTTCATACCCTGTGACAGGGAAAGTCTCACTTTCCACTGTAAAAGCCCCATCCTGCTGCTGGGTGTGTGGCCACACCTGCCCCACACCATGGTCCCCAGGTGGGGCTCGTGCTGCTGGGGCCGTGGGGGGTACCTGTGGGCTATAAATGTGGGGAGGATGGATCCTTTCTGCAGTAGCTGTCCTGGCTGTGGAGGTGGCTGGTAAGGTGTGGGGGCTGCTGCTGGCATGTCCCCCTTCTGAGGGTGTCTCCAGGGGTCCTGTTGAAGGTGAGGGCTGGATCTCTCTAGCTCAGGTTCCCCCCTCTGCCACTGCCTCAGGTCTCCCCTGATGCCTTCAAACCCTCGGGAGCTAATGTGAAAAATGTGTGAGGGAAGAAAGCAGCTCTGCTCAGTTTATTTGCATTTCTGGGTGCAAAAAAAATACATTCCTTGAATCATTTTGAAAATGCATGAGGCTTCTCTGTTCAGATTTTTAATCTTTCTTGTGCATTCAGATGTGGCTTCTGAAGGAGGAGGGGTCTCAGCCTCCTCCTGTGCAGGTGCTGTTCTGGTGGGGCTGCAGTGGGTATGTGGGTTTGCAGAGGTGCTGCTGCGTCTGGGGTTTGTGACAGATGTGGGCAGAAAGAGGAATGTCTCCTCTGCTTTTCCCACTCCAAGAGCTGAGATTATGGTGGTGAGAGGGAGGCCAGATCCTAGCTGCAGAGCTGCCCCGTCAGGCTGTGCACCCTCACACAGACTGAGTGCTTCCCTTGGCTAAGGCAACAGCTCTGATGCTTTTCATTGATTAGGAACAGCAATGTGTTGCTTCACGTAATTAATTTATATTAATCATAAGTATAAATTGGAGCCTTTCTGGCAGGCTTTCCCCTGGCAGGAGGTGAGCCCCAAGCCTTAAGTCTACCACAAACTACTTTTTGTGGATGTGGGGTAGAGGGAGATATGTGGGATGGGACCCTGCCACCACCTCTCCTTCCCCGTGGACATGGACACACAGAGTCAGGAGGAGGATGGGTGGGCAGAGCTTTTGTGGATGGCTTGTGGTGGGGCACTGAGTGATGCCACACTGGCCCACGTGAGGGCCAGTGCTAGATAGGCTGATTCAGCCCTGTTTTAGGAACCCCATTTAAGGAGAAACTTTTTATGCTGAGGGTGATGAGAGGCTGGCCCAGGCTGCCCAGAGAGGTGGTGGCTGCCCCATCCCTGGCACCATTGCAGGGGAGGTTGGCCGGGACTCTGAGCACCCTGCTCTGGTTGCAGATGGCCCTGCTCCCTGCAGGGGGGTTGGATCAGATGACCTTTAGTGGTCCTTTCCAATGTAAACCAGTGTGTGAATCTGTTCCTAGCAGGGACAAGGACGGCCGAGTCCCGGTGTGCCAGGGACGGGTACTGAAGTCTGAGCATCGCAGATGAATTTAAATTAGGACAAGTACCGAGGTACCGTGGCTTGTGCCTACGCCACTGGGAATTCGAGGAGGATCTGGACAACTGTCTCCGAAAAGCGGCTCGTTCTGCTTAATCACGAGGGGACAGGATGACTTCGTGATCCTCCCCCGAAGCCGGTGTTGGTGGGAGCGTGGCGGTGCCGCCAGCGCTACGCGCGGAGGTCGCACATAAGTTTGAGAAGCTCCGAGCCCAAGCTCCCTTGTGGCTTCCCGTGGCCGGCGACCTGCCGTGGGTTACAGCGGAGACGGGCGAGCGTGTGGAAGGGCCAGTGGCCGGGCCGGTGCGGGACGAGCCCCCACCCCGCTCCCGGGGCAGCCCCGGGCCCACTGCCCGCCCCGCCAGGGGGCGCCGCAACGCCGCGCCGCGCCCCGCCCCGCCCCTGCTCGCCAGGCCGCTCAGCAGAGCTCCGAGCGCCTCCCCGCCGCCGCTCAGCCCCGCGCAGCCGATGGCCGATGCGGCGGGGCTGAGGCGAAAGATGGCTCTGTCGCGGGGGCTGCGGTGCTGCCAGCGGGCGTTCGCCTGGCTGCCCGTCCTCATCATCGCCCTCGTCGTCCTCTGGTCCTACTACGCCTACGTCTGCGAGCTGTGCCTGGGTGAGAACCCCGGCCGGGCTGGGGGGCGGTGGTTCGGGTGGCAGCGGGGCGGGAGGGGGCGTGAGGCGGCGTCGAGGGGGAAGCGGGGCCCCGTCCCGCCTTCTCCTCCCCCGTCTCCGGGCCGCGCCTCGCCTCGCCTCAGCACCGGCACCGCTCTGGGCTCCGCGGGCCGGTGCTCCCCGGGGAAGCCCGCCCTCCCCAGGGGCAGCGCTGCCCTCCCGGCGTTGCCCTGTGAGGGTCCCGGAGGTGGAGCCGCGGTTGGCGGGGCGATTGAGGCGGGCGCGGTGCCCTCAGGACTCGGAGCCCTCAGCGCATCTCCGGCGGGCGGAGGAATAACGCTGCCGCTTCCTTCGTGTTCTCCTTTTTCTCCCCCTCTCTGTGCCTGCTGGAGGAGGAGGAGGAGGAGGAGGTGTTGGTGTTGTCGGGGCGGCTCTTGGGGTCGCTGGGAGGGCTCACTCAGGTGCTGCCCGGACCTGACCCGGCCGAGGCTTCACTCAGAGCAGGGCTTCCAGCGGGGAATGTGCTCCAGGCGGGCCCGAAACCGCGGCAGGCTCAGCCCGGAGTCGCCAGGTGCCTGGGAAGAAGCCCTTCGGTACTAGTCACGCCCAGGGCAGCGGTGGAGTCCCCACGATCCCTGGGGGGGGCGTTTCAAAGCCGTGGAGATGTGGTGTTGAGGGACGTGGGAGGACTGCGTGATCCTAAGAGGCCTTTTCCAACCTAAATGATTCTGTGACACTTCGTAGGATTTTGATGGTGTGCTGGCCTGTTTTTCCAGAAGTTTTTCCACCCTGGCTGGGCTGGCCGGGTGCTCGTTTACTTAGTCATGAGTGGTGTATTGTCTGGCCTCATGTCAGCTGGGGGAAGTGACGTCCGTGGAGACGGGAGATTTACACACCCAGTGAAAGTCCATACTGTTACCATATGATAATGCTCAGACGTGATTTCTGGTTTCGGCAGTAACAAAAATCAGTACATAAATCTCCTGTCTTGCAGTCTTGGGGTTTTTTTTATATTCTGAAAAGGAAAAACAGGGGTTACATGGAATCACACTCATGTGTCCAATAACTTGCTATGCTGAATTTTAGAAGGAAATTTTTGCTACTGGCTAGTAGTTGTATAGTTTAATGTAGCAATTTAACTATACAGCAAGTCGCAAACATTCTTGTGTTGATTATGTTCTGGTTTAGTGGTTGGACAAAGCCATGCACCTAGAAGAAAGGATTGCTAGGGCAGCTGGAGGTGGAGAGAAAAGCTGGTAGCTTGGACTTTTGAGATTGTCAGGAGGAGCACATGGCTCTTTCTCTTCAGGACCAGGGTAAAGCAGATAAAGGAAGCCGAAGTTCTCAGACTGGCAGCTTGAGATGTTTCTCTGAAAAGAGCTTCTTTCTGGCACTGCATGGCAAATGAACTCAGGTTTTTGTTAGGGCTGCCAATGCAGTAAGACCCGGTGTTTTTATCTCGATGGGAACTAAAGAGAAATGCAGCTTCTTTGGTCTGGTTTAATTGGCAGCTAGGCAAACCCCCAAATACTTCATGACATCTTTTTCCATCTCTGAGATTGTGGGCTGTTTCTTTCAAGAATTCACATAAGGAACGAAATCTCCAAGGTGCACGAAGCTGTCAATGGGACAAAGAATTCAGAGTATTTTCCTGAAATGCTGTCAGTCTTTTGAAACATGCTTTGTTTGCAGTGCCGTGCAAATTCAGTAATATTGAACAGAGGTTCATTTTTCAGTTCCAGTGCAGCTATCAGAGAAGACACTGCTGATTTGAGTGGGGTTTGGATTGGACCTGTGTTATTCTGCAAATGCTGGCTGAGCTGCCAGGAGCTCATCTCACTGCTTAGAATCACAGCTTAAAATCACTCCTTTGCCCACACCCGTCTGGGTGGGTTTTGCCCCATCTTTCTCTCTCATGCGTTTTATTTACGCGTGGAGGAGGTTATCTATACAGAAATTGAAATGACTAAATTAATTACTTTAGGATTTGAATGTTAACTGTTGGCATACTCAGCTATTTGAAAACCTGCTCTCAGGACATCCTCGGGGTTTCTAACACAACAAGGCTTTATTGATTTGACTTTTATTTCAAGTCTCCGTTCTGTACTCCCATTCTAACTCCTGCAAGCGTGTAAATAGTAGATGCTCTATTTGGATTCTTGATTTTCATCTTCAGTCGTGCAGGCTGCTGAGGGTCGAAAGTAGTGTGGGGGTGATGTCCCAGACGTATCTCGTGATACTGGGTTTTAGCCTTTCAGTGACTGGTATGGCCAACGAGTTATAGTCCAGAGGAGGCCCTGATTTCATATCTGGTTGGTGGTGGCTGCCACAGTGAGAACAACGACCCAGTGTCCTGCGATAAAACCTTTAATGTGTTCTTTATTAGGAGTTTGCTCTTTTCTCCAGTAAAACCCTTAGAAAGGCCGTGCTGCAAGCGCAACACGTACTTCAGCAGGGACCCGAGTGGTCTTTGCAGAAAGCTGATGTGCTCTTCGTAGTTTGATTTGCAGCAAACTAAAGGAAAAAACTAAAGCTTTCCTAACAGTCCTGTTCATCTGAAATCAAGCGTGCAGAGACGCAGCAAATAATCTGTCACTTTTTTCACCTGCGTGGTTGTGTATCATAGAGCTCGCCGATCAAAACTGGGTGGTGTTATGGCTTGAAGAAAAGCTACTTCCATGAGCAAAAGCAGGACCTCTTGGTTCCTACTCTGATTTCCATTTTCCAAGTTTGTTATTCAAATAAGGTGATGGAGTGAGTCTCGAAGAGCAGAGTCTCTTCCCGGGCGCTGGCTGTCGGCTAAGAAGTAAAAGGCTCCAGTCCCTCCATCGCTGCTTTTTTGTGCAGTCTGACGGAGTTACAGAAGGGGTCACCACTGGTCTGTGCAATCTCCCAAATCTTTGAGTTTTCCAACAACCCAATCTTATTTTTGTAAGATTACTGTGGTTCTGGGAGATGATCCGTGGCCACTAATTTCCTTTCACTCCTCCGTTCTCCAAGGAGCAACACGTTTCAATTGCAACTGTTATATCCCAGGTGATGAACTGGATATAAGGGGCTTCCATCCCAGGAACGATCGTTGTCTTCCAAGCAGTATTCTGTCACGGGATCACAGAACCACTCCTTTTTCAGTTAAAGAAAGATGTCTTTATCTTTTCTGTTAAAATTGGGTGATGGCCTCCAAAGCCAAAAGATGGAACCCATATTATCCATCCAAAGATGGATTTGAAAATAATCAGTAGAAGTAGGGATTGAGCAACGTACCCTTTGCTGGTTGCTTGAAGGGGTTCTGTTAGTAGGGACTGTTCTGATGACGATGGTAAAGGAAAGAGGGGTTGTAAAAACTCTGCTGGTAGAAGGTGTGAAAATAATTGAGTCACTACAGTGTATCCTTTGGCACCAAGTAGGCCAAAGCTGAGAAAATATGTTATTTTTTATTCATGCTGATTCAGCATTGTACTGAGGCATTGCTTACTGGAGAGGATCAGGACAACCTAGAGGCTTGTACAGAGCAGGCTACGGCTGGAAGTCCGTGTGTAGAGATGCTGCTAGGACAGTTGCTAGAGGAACCCTGGTAATCTTGTCCTATCACTGTCACCAAATGGATTATTTTTGTCATATTTCTAATGTGCAAATATAGAAACTACGTTTTACAACAAGGGAAAATGCATCATGAGGGACACTTCTTGAACATCTTGTTGTGGGTGTCATTTGCGTGAGTAAATAAGGAATTGTTGTGGATGCTTTTGATTTGACGCTAAATTGTGGGCTCTCTTTTTGCTGGTTGAATTGGAACTTTTCTGGGCTGGCTTTCAAATAGAAACATTATTTGTCACAGGCTTCTCTGGGAATCCTCTTTGCTATGTAGACATTTTGGTGTTTTATTTTTCTTTTTCAGTGACTCTGAGCAACCCGGTGGAGAAAGGTACGTGCGTTCAGTTTACTATTTGACGTTTGGGCCTTGTGTAGAAAGATTCACAGATGTCCTAGTTAAAATATCAAAACTACTTTAATTAAATTCCTTTTTTAAAGTCACTCTTTCAGTATTTCCTTCCTGTAATTGTGCATTTGTGAAGTACACAGCGCGTGCTGTTAGACACGGTGTCACTGGGAAGCATTGGGAAATGCCGCTGTTTACTCACAGTATAAGCAGAAGAACCTGAAAAGGGTTTGATCACTTTTACTCTTCTGGAAAAATCTGCGTGTCTCTCCATGGACACCCATGCACCTTTTCTCTCTTTCTGTTTTACACTTTCAGAACCAATTTGACAAACTAAACAGGAAAGACTCGTTCTGTTCTGTGGCCCGCCTGGGTTTTTTTTCACTGTTTTATTTGATCTTCCAGTGAAAGCTATTTTTAATGGAAGCTCTTGCATATTATCTTTTGCTCAGTTCTTTTGCCCACTAACCATATACCGAGTGGGAGGTAACATGGTAACTTTCAGTTCCCACCACAGATGAGTAAGAGCAAAAGCTTCTGTCTTCTTATCTGGCTTGAACACTTCTGCGATCCAGTTGGTAGCACAGGCTGACAGATGTTGTCCTGAGGCCCCAGACACGGTATTGTGAAGTTGCCGAACAAGTCGGGCAGAGCAGCAGGATCACCCGATGAGACTGTTTCCACTGGTGCATTGTTGGAGGCCCCGGTCATGTTCTAAGAATAAGGGGTTAGTGGCCAGTTCAGTATTCCCCCTTTCCTTGTGCGGGGCTCTGGAGGCATTTGCCTAAATGCAGATGGCCTCTTCCTTTCATTTCTTCTTCCAGGGCTGTGAAGGACAGAAGTAGGTGTAGTGATTTTTACCTGGCACATTGTTCCATGAGGAACAGATTCTTTAAAGATCCTCCAGACTGCTGCATCAAATAAAGTCTCTTTCCACTAGAGAGCCGTCCTAATATTTGAAACTATGACAGAGAAACTGTAGAAAGCATAATGTTAATTATTATTCATCAGAAGAAAGCAGTTCATTCCCTAATCTCCTAGTGCATCTCCAGGTCAGCTTCCTCTAACAGGCTGCTGGGTTGCTTGATCAACACAATTAAACTTGTTGCAAAATTTATCTCCTTACCTATTAATTTAACAATTGACTGCGCTCCACCTGCATGTGGTGCAAGGATAACATCTCCAACTTAGGAGATAATAATGAGTTATCATTGCTTCACAGATCAGCCACACCATCCATCACGCTCTTGTGAGGCGTATTGGATCAAACCCAAGACATTCTATGATTCTGTAATTTGCCATCTCATTAGAAAGTCTCAAAGCTGCGTTTGGCCTTTTTAGCAGCTGCATTTTCACGCCATCGGTCTTGCCTGAGAAGTTAGGAAGCAGCTGGATTTTAGAATTCTCTTTCCACTAGTAGTAGTTACTCTAACCTTAGTTGGCTAGAATTTGAAGCTTAATTGAAATGGAGGAAATGAGGTTATTATTATGATTAAATTTAAATAAAACCGTCTTCAGACTGTTCAGTAGTATCTTAGTGAGTCGAGTATTAAAGAAATAACAGTCAAATAGTTTGTGTAGCTGAAGGATGTTTGTCCTCTGGCTTTCTGAACCACAGTACACCTGCTCATGCCCAAAGGCTTCCAAATAAAGTTTGCGTATTGAACTACGATTCCTCTGACGCACGCAGGAGTTCACGTGGTCGTGGTGGGTCCAGCAGGTTACAATTCTTTCTCAGTAACCTCAAGACCTGTTTTGCTCAATTTGAGGGATGTTTTCCTGATTTGTTTTGTTGTATCAACTGGGGAAAATCTGAAAGGTGTTTAACAAGGGTTTTGATTGATTTCTGTTTTTTTCTGATGATGGGAAGCTCTGCTAGAGCATGTTATTCCTTGCAACTCTCCCAAGTGGTAAAGAATGTGTTGCATGAGTGGACAGTACACTGGTAACATGGTGCTGTGATTCTGAGTGCTTTTAGTGCCAACTGAACCCCAAATTTGAAGATGCTGGAGCATTGAGGTATTAAACTTTATGCTGCTCTGCACCAGCCAGTTGTGCTTTGCCAGTGCCTAGAATATGGGGAAGAGGCAGGAAAACCCATCATTCCCAGTGATGCAGGGCTGTCAGATGGATCCCATCATTCCCAATGATGCAGGGCTGTCAGATGGATCCCATCATTCCCAGTGATGCAGAGCTGGCACTTGCCCTGTGGGGGAAGTCTCTGTGCTCTTCCTCACCCATGGAATCAGATCAGGTGGAGCTCATGAGACAGGCTGCTGACTGCAGCCACACATCCCTGAAATTCCACTGACCTTTTCCTCCTAAGTTTTAGCTGTTGTAATACTGGTTGGTACTGTAAATCTTCCTCTTTTTTTCTTATATTTTTTGGTCATTGTTGGGAAGGATTGGAATTAATGCCCATCATGAATGAAACTTTTGCTCAAGAAGTCATTGTTCTGCTTCTGTTTTTGTTTTGTTTTGTTTGTTCTTTTGTTTTGTTTTGTTTTTTTTAGTGGCCTATCTTGTAATATTCCATATTCTCTTTGTGCTCTTTGTGTGGACGTATTGGAAGTCTATTTTCACTCTCCCAGTGCAGCCAGGCAAAAAGGTAAGAGTCCAAGCACTTTTAATTCATTGCAGAACAGAAGCAGGGATGCTAAAGAGAACTCAGAAAATCCTTTAATCTACTCGATCTGCACAACTGATCAGATTTCCCAAAGAGAGGTGGTTGGTGTGGTTGGTTGGCTGGTTGATTTTATTTTACCTCTTTATGAAATCCTAATAAAGCACAATACCTGGAGTGATAGAATGAGGACGATATTTGTGGGATACTCCAAATATACATGGCCATAATCTGATCCTAATTACAGGAATGATGATTTATAAATAACAGCTAATCCCAGTCTTAGAAATATAAAACTACAGCTGGGGGTAGGCTCTTGCTCGCAAGGGAAGTGCTTGAAGTGTCCTTTTCATGGTTACTAACGTTATTCATGGAAAAAATAGTTATCTAAGACAGCAGTAGCCATTCAAGGTTGTTTTGTGATCCTTAATTTCACTTTTGAGTTTCTTACGGATGTATTGCATAATATTCTGGAAAGTCTTTTACTTTCTCTTCTTAACAAACACATTTCCACTTTGGGTGAATCTCATTAGAAAGAGTGGGAGGTAAAAACATTTCCAGACTTGCTTGTATTTGACATACGAGCTCTGCTACCCGTGGCTAACTGCTCCTCTCACAACTTCTTAGTACCACATGTCCTACGCTGACCAAGAACGCTATGAAAACGAGGAAAGGCCGGAGGTGCAGAGGCAAATTCTCGCCGAGATCGCGAGGAAGTTGCCGGTGTACACCAGGACGGGGAGTGGAGGTCAGCTTTGGGAGGCTTTTTGGGGGGCTTTGTTTGTCTTGGTTTAATCAGGCACACGAAAGGAGCATTTGGTGGCAACCTGACTGACGGGGTGTCCCTGCTTTGCAGAGTGACTCCCCTGGCAATAATCTTCATGCCTTTTTCTCTCAGGTTTGATGTTTGGGGAAACAAAAAAACCTTGAGTGCTTCTGTTCATCTTCAGTGGGAGTACCAGGTGCTGCCTTTGAGAAGCAATATGTTACCCTCTACAGGGTATTAAGAGTTCAAAAGCCTACTTATGTTGTCTGAGTTTAGTAATAGAATGACAAAATCTGGAGTCATTTTTACTTAAAATGGCGTCTAGCCATTCCATGAACAGATTTCTGGACCTTGTTCTGTGATTAAACACATGCCACACTCCTTTCAAAGCTGAAAAGAAATCCGTGTTCGTATTGGAGGCTCTGACCTCTCCATTTCCATCAGGCAAGGCAAAGAATTCTGAAGTAAAGAACCGCTAGACAGGCAATTATCACAAGGGAGTGTGTGGAAAGTCTGAGCACGTGTGGAAGCCAGAGGCCAGTGTAGGGTTTTGGTTTATCGCTTCTAAGCTGGTTGTGTGCTTTGCAGTGAGGATTGTTCCTCGCAAGTCTCCAGAAGAATTAAGTGTTGCTTATCTCATTATGACCTGGCAGCAAAAATCAGCTGTAAACACATTCATCTATTGAAGGGATAGAGGTGAAGAATATGAATAGTTAGGAAATGAACGGAATATTAACTAATGTGAAGAAAGATCATTTTTCTAATATTTGATATTGATGTGTCTTTAATTTCAGGGATTCGATTCTGTGATAGATGCCAGCTAATAAAACCCGATCGCTGTCACCACTGTTCCGTTTGTGCTATGTAAGTTACTGGGGTGGTTTTCACTGCAGAGAATCTGGTCACCACTAAGTGATGTCACTGGCTGGTCCTTCCCTGTCACAGGGGTTCCCAGGTGCCTCTGGTCCGGCTGCAGTCACAGAGT
>JANIJG010011926.1:0-24449 GCA_024611175.1 Megaceryle torquata | reverse complement strand
ATGTAACACCTTTCATATATACTATATATGTTACATGTCCATGTTACGTTCATGAAATAGAGATACAGCACAGACAGATTTGCTACTTAATGAGCAAGCAAAACATTTCTTTTGAGTGCGGGTAGTGCAGAAAAATTAATCGGATGAAGTTTGTCCCAGTTTATAAATCTTCTGTACTCCTTAGGAAATGCAGCTAGGAAAATTAGATTAAAAGCTCCATGAGATGTGTGCATGTGTGACTGAAGCTCTCTAGTACTGTATATTTTATATTGTCTTTTCTAAAGAGACAGGTCAAGACTGCTCATGTTCTAATTACAGAAACCAAAGATACGCTTGGCTTCTTTTCATCACAGGCTCCTCCCAATGTCAAAAATGTCCCCTGAGGATCCCTCATGCCAGAAGTTAAGATTGATAGTTCAAATAATGTGTAATCTTTAATTATCCACAGCAAATACCATCACAAATAGCAATATAATTCTATTTAAACCGCACTATTTGGCAACTGATCCCCAAGTACAGTAAAACATCACTTCAGAAAGCATACCTCGCACAGTGCTTTCTGCTGTGTCTCTCAATACAGGTTATCAGTATAAAGTATAGTACTGCATTGTGTTTATAAAACATTTTATAGGCATGCACCTCTGAACACATTTGATTAGAGTCTGAAGCAACTGTAGGAAATGCTGATGAGATGTCCCAACTCACGTTGGTATTCAGTAATAGACTGGTAAAAGCACAGAGAATGTTTGATCGCAGTAACATACAATTCTAACTCATCGTCGATGCTGCAACTCATTTAGTGGCGTGTACAAACTTTTGCAATACAAGTCCCTTAGGCACGGCATACAGAAACCCCATCTCTGCAGGTTGGAACAATATAGGTTTGTCACTTTGGAGGTCACCACCTCCTATTTTGTACTAGCTCAGCATGTCACTCAGTTGTGATTTATGCCATCTTCCTGCTACAGCTGAAATGAAATCCAAAGTCAATTTATGTTAAGTGCTTCAGCATGAAGCTTATTATGAGTGCACATTGGTACGCTCCCAATTTGTGAACTAATGAACATTTGTAAAATGCGTAAACTGATTTGGAATCTGAAAAGTGCTCTGAAATTAAGTCAGACTTGTTGGGGTGAGTCAGTAGGTAGGAGAGTACAATGCACACAACCTGCAGCCTCCTCAATGTGTGCTCTTGTTCTCGAGTGTAACATGGCTCAGCTTCTCAGCATTCAGCTCTCTTTTCAACTCTAACAAAAACCCATGATCACCATCATGAAATTCTCCAAAACCAAACTGAAAATGCAAAACTTGGAAAACGCGCGTTCTTCCCCTTTGGAATTTAGCATATATGAGCCCTTAAGCCACTTGACTGTCATATAGGACACAATGTTTGCAAGCTGGTCAGCACCCCTTGCTGAGAGTTCTTTCTACGCTGACGGAAGCATCTTTAAAGCCCTGGCAGAACACCCTGCTCACAGATCACAATTTGGAGCAGGGATGAGCCACTGGTTTACCAAACATAAAGAACACAATTTGGAGTTCAGAATTCTTCCCCCAGTTAACCTGCCAAAATACCTACTTTGAGATAGACTGCTCAAGAAATATTTGGAACAATTAATTCTAAAGAGTTTAAAGCCTCAAACTGTATCGTGTCCTCCATATAGTAGCAACACAAAGAAGTAAAACACTTTCTGAAAGACAACATGTGGTGCTCTCAGGAGATGTCAGCATAGATTGTCTTTACATAAGAAAATGCATTCCAGCACAATATTCTGACAGTGCAGAGCAATGAATCCCAGCAGGATACTAGCATAAAGATATTTAGTGATGGAATTATTAATGCAAAGTGAAGCATTTGTGATCCTGCTTCCACACATTGACCCTGTGCTACGTAACAGATGTTCTGCCTGGAAGTGAAGAGGCAAAAAGCTATTTTCTGATGTGACACACACGACTTATGAGTTTCTCATAGCCTAAGATGAGCATGATGTGACAGCAGAAATACAAAAGGCATGGCAATCCCTGGGTATGTGTATCTGCCCCGCTCCGTCATCAACTTGCTCAGCTTTGGAACCCTTCAATTCTGCATCTCTGTTGCAGTCTACAAAGTATTATTTATATTCACAGCAGTAAAAGCGGAAGTGTTTTAATCATTGCAAAACCATTCACTAAATCAGCTGTTCTGTGTGTCTAAGGACTCACAGTAAGAGACACACTCTTCAAACATTGTGAGGTTTCACAGTTACCCGTGGGCTGCATGTCTTGGATGACTTTGAACTGCATCTCCACTGTATATGAATATAAAATAGTATTGATTTTTTTCAGCTCAGTTGTACCAAATTCTGAGTATCCTGAGCCCACTCCAGAAAAGCACTTAAATACATTACTGCTACTACTGTTCAAAAGTGCTCAATCCCTAGGTCAGATCTGAATGACATTATCTTTGCTTATGAAAAAGTTGCTTGTGGGGTTTTTTTGTTTGGTTGGGTTTTTTTTTTTAATAATATGTCAACTCATCACAATTTGAACCAAACACAATGAGCAATGCAAAAAAGCCCTGAACAGAGACAGAGAGCAGTATCGTCTCTGAAAGACAAGCTAATAGTTTCAAATATGATTGTCTGGAATTTGCCCACTGTGATTTAAGATATGTTGAGAAATTTTAACTCTATTTGGTCTCAATTTGTTCATAATTTCTGAATTAACATCATGTCTACACAAATTCTTGTACCTAAGAATTTCAACAATACTTTTCAGCTCTGTTTTTCTATAATTTCACCAAAGCTCCTCAAAATACTGCAATCCATCTTCTGGACATGACAGCAGCACATATGCTAAAGCAAAGAGTTTCCTGTGTGCTTGTAAAGCACACACTCAAGTATAGCCTACCCTTCTGATAGGCAGGCAACCTATGGTACCTGAAGAGAAGTATCTTTTCCATCTCTCCTAACATGTCTTTTACTGCGTTCTTGTGCCACAGTTGTTCAAGCCAGGTTTGTTTTTCAGGATGAAAGGATAATTTAAGGAGAAAAGCAGGCATACAAATGTTTGAAACACGCTGGGGGGATGAAGCGGCACAGCAAAATCAGCCTGCTAGAGGGAACAAAGACAAATAACCTGATGGTATAATGGGATCTTGAAAGAAGATCCTCATCTTGCTGACTGTGCAGCCCATGAGCAGCATGATTTGGCAACGGGTCCAAAGCAGAAAACCAGCAAAGGGGGGAGCCTCTTCCAGGCAGCAGTATGCACTGGTTTCAGACAAGTGTAGAAATGCACCCTCAGTTTGACATTCCCCATCAAGCCAACATGGACACATTATAAACCATTTCAGACATGATCCAGTCTTCTTAAAAGCACAATTGGCAGCTTGATATAAAGCAAGCTTTCAAAATAGAGCTATATTATTTCCCCTTAGTTGGCTCCCAGTGTCTACGGGCAGTGTCCAGACACAGCAACCAGCCCAGCCCCAGCGTGTACAAAGAGCAGATGAGGGGCTTCCACCGCACCAGGCTGAGGCTTCACACCCTACCACACCTACTCGTTAGAGTATCACAGCAGCAGGCAGAAGAGAGGCTGATAGCCACTACCTTCAAATTACCATAATGACTATCATTTCAAATGTTCAGTGGCATATTAATTAATAAGATGGGGCTGAACAAGAATATTTCCTTGCTTGCAAAGAAGCTTCTTATTCTCTACCATTCCTCATATTAAAGTCTACTTGGCAGGCTGTTGTCATAGCAATGAGTAGGATGTCACAAACTGATGAACTTAGTTTTAACTGCAGATCAAATGAGGCAAGAAGATTTGAGACTGGGAGAAAAACAGCTCTTAATTAAAATCTGTTTAATACAGATCAAAAAAATATTCAGGCAAGATGTTTCATTTTCATGTCAGGTTCTGTCTCAGCACAAAGCTCCCTCATCAGCAAATAATACTTGACCTTGTAGACATATTGCAACTCTAGTAAGCAGACAAAACAAATTAGAAATTGAAGAAATAGATACACATTAAACGGAACAGGCCTCTGGAGCACTAGTGTAAAAGGAGAAAGAACTAAAGAGATTGGACTTCCCAAATTTGTGTAAAGAAGTGGTCATACTTTCTTTTATAACAACAACAAAAATAAAAAAGAAGCACGATAGTACTGTAAATACTGTCTTTACTTTGCACTTCTACTTAAAAAAACACACAAAAAACAAAACTCTTGATCAGTAGTGAAGACAATTGTTCACTTCAAGTACGTTGTTTAGTTTCTCAAGCTTTAAGGAATTCAAATTTCATCACTTGCTCATAAAAACAAATAACTAGATATGAAAATTTAAAACAATAGAAGCATTTAAGAGGAAAATCATCCCACACCTCAATGTTTGGTTTGTTTCAGTGTTTCTATACATAGGTACAGCAAGTTCAGCACCAGGACCAACAGCAGATACAGTGCTGCATAATAAGCAGTCACCAGACCAGTGATGGAATGGCAAACAAGTATTCTAGTGTCTAAAAGCATTACTGAAGTATTGGTATACCAATGCTCAATTTTCCTCAAGACACCAAATCCCAATCCCTCCCAAAGCCTCCATGACCTAAGTCTTATCCAACACATTTAGTTTGGTTTTTTGCTTTGGAATTCAGAAGAAAAAGAGGAAGAATCAAATAATAATTTATTGTGTATTAACACAAAAAAGCAGGTCTTTAATGGTATCACAATTCTCGATTTGATCTTTTGTTCAACTTTCCTTCAGCAAGGAATCTAGTCCTTTTAGACTCGAAGTCAAAAGAGATAGAGATACACAGGATACAAATTGACTTGACAGGGTTGCAAGCCCTGCAAGATACAGTAAATCTATTGCTGAACTTCCAGGGACAGATTACGCACGACAATACCACCTGACTTCAAACAATCCTAATATTACTATTAAATAATAAAAATGAGTATTATTAAATACTCATGAACATCAGCTGAACAAAACATCTGCAGTTTCAATTCTTTTCCTGAGGGAGTCTCAAGAAAGTTATTTTCCTGACGTTCTGGACAAGGAGCTGTGATAAAGAACACTTTGCAGAAATGTCTGTGAACACCTTAGAAGCATGATTGCTTTTTTATACTCTACGTGCAAAGCTACTCAGTCAAGGATTTCTAACAATGACAGGGTGGGAAAAGGCTGCAGGATGCTGCCTCATCATTGCATGACTACTGCACATATAGAATGAGTCTGTATTTTACTGCTACAGCAGTAGCATGACATGAGCATGAAGAAAACAGTGGAGGAAAAAACAAAAAATGTCTGCAAAGTACCAATGTAGTGCATTTCCCTCATGTGCTGTTGTCTAAACTATCTCACAACCTCTACTACAACTTAAAAGGGGAAAAGAGTTTGCAAGAGTCAGATGTTCCAGAGAAGCAGCACTGATTACTCATCATCTGTACTGTCCTAAGCCAACAACACTGAACCTGAGCTTATGGATCCTGAGAAGATTCCTGTCCCATCATAGTCTTCTACAGTAACCAAGAAAAATACTGATGACCAGGAGTGGACTTGCACCACTGGCAGACCACCACAGGAGAAAGAAATTGTACTACCTGTATGTACTAATGCAAGCATATAAACTAACAAGTACACTTCCAGCTGTGTTAGCAAAGCATACCAAATAAACAAGTGAAAGCTTTCACTCACCTTTCTTAAAACATACTAAATGGTTAGTTGAAACTATTACTCTGTCAAGTAAATCTATAATTAGCTAAGTACATAACCTGATTTACAGAAATCGGTACTTTCTCTTTGCCAGAAAAAAAAAAAAAGAAGTAATACCAATCCTTCAGGTAGATGAAGACAAGGAAATACACAAATAAGTATTATAAATAAAAGACAGCATCGTTTGGGAAGAGAAAGAAGTGCTCAGCTTTGAAAGACTGAGCTAGGCAAAGGCTGGTCATGTATCCAGAGACACTGAAAAGTATGATGTGGAAGAGGAACTGAAGGGTGAGTATTTTCCACTAGTAGAGCAGGTTTCAATCATGAAAGTTAAATACTATCATTAAAATTATTTTAAAAAAAGAAATTCTTCTAATCTCATAATATTTCTTTGCTATTCTACCAGCATCCTGCCTAACAGACAAGTTCTACATTTTAGTATATACTGGTGATTATCCTACCTTTAAGCAAAGTCTGCCAACTACACCAAAAACCAGGACAGATGTTTATGAGTGAGAACAGAACTAATTCTGTTCAGTGATTTTACTTTTCAGCTCAGTTCTAACTCACTGCACTGTCTGAAGTCAGCAGCCTGTTCTCACAGGCAGCGTCTGCTGCTGGCAGTGACAGCACCCCATGGTTAGAGTTACTGCCCAGGATTGGTGTGCAGACCAAGGCCACTGCTGGATCTTGTGCCCCACACTGGGGGTGCAGGAAAGGTCGCACCTGCAGGGAGGAGCAGACAGGGCAGGTGACCCCAAACTGACCAGCGAGGGATTCCAGACCATATCCATCATATTCAATGTAAAGCAGAGGGATCTGCAGGGTCTGTAGCTCTCTCTAGAGGATCCTGGGCTCTTCTCCCCTCCTGGACTGCTTTGTCAGTTTTGCTTGGCTCAGGTCCTCTTTCTATTTTAATTTTCATTAAAGCTTTTGTACTTCCCTTTTCTAATGGCTGAGTCTGTCTCCCTCATTCCCTTTTTCTTCCCCTTTGGAGAGGGAGGGGAGCTAACAGAGAGAGTCTGTTATTGGTCTAAGGGGCCGCCCTGACCCTAAACCATGACAACATCCAACAGACTTGCCCTTATAATTTCTTTATAAATCTTCAAACTTAGAAGCAACAAGTGCCCTTATTCATATAGGAATTTCTTAAGGAGGAATCTAAATTTCCCCAAATTCTACTTCCAGTAGTATTAAAAAAAAAAAAAAAAAAAAATTCCAATCACAATACAATCACAGAAGCCTGACTTCCACCAGGTCTTTACCTTTCATACAAGCAAGGTAATATTCAGACTGCTAAAGACTGGTTAGAAAACACACCCAGCTCTAATGCTGTCAGAAGACAACATTCCTGAGTGACTCTGGACAATCAAAAGGCAGTGAATATCCTAGAAGATTCAGAGATCTTGACCTCATGTTTCAAACATCAATGTCTACAAAGTCACTATTCTCATCTTTCATTGTCTTTCTGCAAAAACATCATTTTAGATAGCAACCAGCTGGACTTCCACAAGCAAAAAGTCTTACTCCCTGTCCTAATTATATGCCCTGTGTTTACAAGGGTCTGCAAGATGCACTAGTTACTAGCACTTACCACTGATTGTAATAAAACTTTAAGTAACAGAGACCCAGACTCCACGTTATTTTCTATATAAGCACCACTCTCAGGACTGTCGGAACTAGAGTATCTTACTAGGTCGTAACAGAGGCTAGACCACAGTTGTTGCCATAAACTAGACAAAAGAAAAATAAACACACACAACACCACCACCCACAAACAAAACAACAACAAAAAAAACCACCACAAACACAACACTGCACTGGCCCACACAGAAATACAATATACAGAAAAGAGGAACTCTATGAGAAGCCGAGATCACAGAGTTCCTGTGAAGAAGCAGCAACGCCAAGTTGACTTTTAAAGTATGTTTCTCAGCTGAGGATATTTTCAGAAAAGTTCTGGCCTGCCCTGATATTCTAAGGCCTGAAGGAAAAATTAAATATATGTTCCTGTCATTTTTGATTGGAAGGATCTAATTTCTTGCCCTCTGTCACAGAAAAGGCTTTTTTTATGCAAACCCTCTCTAAAAGCTACAAAAGTATAAAAGGTAACGTATTCCCATCACTGACCACACCATATGCTGTCTCTAGCTGTCAAGTGACTCTGTATCTCAGGTTAGGAAGCATACAGAGACCACAGTGGCTGAGAGGTTCTTCACGGTGCTTGCACAGCCATGCACACACTACTTCCTCTTGCTACAGTAGGAAAGAAACACCTTAAATTTCTGAGTCCTCTGGTCTCATATTTTCTAGCCTACGGAGATAAAATACTAGCCATGTCAGTATACTCACTGTTTATTCCATCAATGCTACATTCAGTGGTGAAGAACCTGAAAATCTCAAATCTCTTCATACTTGTTTCTCCAGGCTTATCCCCCCCAAAAAATGGAACACTCAAAAAAGAAAACCAGAAAAGGCAAAGCCCTTGGTATTCTCTCTTCCAAGGTTTCCTGAGCAGCATCCAGTGAAAGGGCACTACATTGTGTACAAATTCCAACAAAGCAGAAGCTAGGAGAACTACACCCTGTCACCCCCTGCAACAAATAGTCAAGATTGAATTAGACAATGCATTAACTAGGAGGCTTGCAAAAAATATTAACTAATACTTCACAAAAGGAAAGGTTTATTGCAGCTGAGTAAAAAACTGAAGTAGAAGGTTTTTCAGAGTTGAAAAATCATTAGTCTCTGCAGTCAGTACTAACACAGCCTTCCTGAAGTCACACACAAGTGGAGGACAGCTGAGCAAAGTTTGGGATGAAAAAAATTACTAGACTTTGGGACTTGCTTATATATTCATTCAAAGATCAATCCATAGTGCAAGTGGAAGCCAAACAGTTTATTACATTAAAATCAAGTTTCAGCTCACATCTGATATCACGCAACAGTAAGCCACTGACAGAAGTGGCATCCCTGCTCCTTAACCACGTAATATTGCTACTTCCCTTCAATCAGACTAACGATCGTGCAGCTGCAGAGATAGTGGGCTCAGTGAGATGACCAAAGGGCAACTAAACCCTCTAAAACAAAATAGTGAGTCAGTTGAATAAACTTATCCAGTCGAAAACTATGTGGCTATACAACTGCTGAATCTGACATGAGGGATAGGGATCAAGTTCATAAGGAAAGGGAGAACTCGTATTTCAGCAGCCATGTGCCATTGTAACATAGGCAAAATGTGAGGTTTCACTTTTTATTTTCCTATGACCCAGTACAGCAAGACTTGATCCTAGTCAGCCCCACTACATGAAACAACAACAAACAAACAACAACAAAAAATCATCAACAACAATTAAAAAAAAAAAATGCCTTGTAAGCATTTTTTAAAAATAAAAAACTCACAGGAAGGGACTCTCCCAGCATAGTGACCTTGAATATAACACTATCTTACAGCATATATATTCTTTTAATCACCACTGGGAAAATAGAAAATTTGTCACCTTTACTGAGGAACACTCCGTAATGCCCAGCCTCCTGGACACCTGTTAGCATTCAGAAACTCACAGTGAAGAATACACTTAAAAAAACTTGGAGCTGCTTCAATCCAAACAAGACAAAGCTACAATCAAGCAATATTAGGACAGCCTGACTAACACACTTCATGGTACTCTAGAATACAGTCCTTTCCCCCAGCCATGGAAGTATCTGTCTACATTCAGCTGAAGGCATTAGAATAGAGACTCAAACTATCCTGAAGCAATTTAGCTATCAAAAGCAATCTTTAATGATTTTGTACATACAGCTAAATATTAAATGCTTTTGCTAGTCATCTTTGAATTTCATTTTACCTGTCAAAAGCCCCACATTGAGGTGGTTTACTCCCTCTACCAGCTGACAGCAGACTATCTGAGGCAGAAAGGAGGAAATCTAGACACACTTGTCTGGGATCACAGGGCTGGGTGACTGGCAAATTATTCAGATGGCTCCCCCCAAGGGGGAAAAAAAAAAAAAAGAAAAGAAAAAAATTAAAAATCAGATGACAGAGCCTCTGCAGGCTGTAATACTTTGCATGTCTTTCCAGTCTATCCAAGATGAACTCAGGGGTCAGCTAGAAACCTGGGTGAGCTCAGGGCACAGACACACACATATATATATATAGGTAAGGAAACAGCTGCAGAGTATGAACTAAACACATTATAGATGTTCTCTTCAAAGAATACATGGAAGGACAGAGGATCTCAGGTCACACTCTGATTAAGCTATCAATGCTACAAGTAAAAAAAAAAATCAGTAGCCACAGCATCTCGTATAAGACTGAAGTGCACCACTGAAGCTGCCCAGGACTTATGACATGCCTGTATTAACTGTGACCAGCTTGTCTTAAAATCACTATTCTCCACATCTCTAGTGACAATGTAAGCAAACCTTCAGTTTGGGTTTTGTCAGTACAGAAAACACAAGCTATAAGCACACATCAAGGACACTTCAAGCTTACAGTTTGTCAATAGTACCAGACACAAGACACAACAGTTAACAAACAAAACAAAAAACCCACCACTATCAGTTCTTTTTCACATTAATAGGGGGATGATACCTCTATCAACAATTACTATTACAATCAACAGCTAGTTGTACTCACAAGACAAGTAATTAAAGCAAGAGCAAAAAAAGGGAAAAAAGCACTGTTAAACAACAACAATTTTTACAAAAACTTAGTAAAATAACTAATCCAGATTAAATCAGTGTCAGAAGGAAAAAAAAAAAAAGATGCTGAAAGGAGCAGGGAAAAAGACAAATGCTAGAAACTGTCAGATTTGGCTATTAAAGTGTAGAAATGCATATTTCAGCTATTCACTCTGATGTAACGACCTATACCTAAACAGCACCTAATATTAATTGCTGTTTACACAGGAAAACAAATGCAGTAAGAAGATTCATGTTGAAACCAAGGTGACAGAAAGAAAGAAATAAAACAAGTCGGGAGCCACATAGCCAGGACAGTACCCAGAAGGGGGAATTCACGTTGAGCAGGGCTCTTGAATACAAGGTGGCACACAGAAAGACAGAGGCACAGAATCACAGAATTGTCACAGTTGGAAAAGACCTCTAATACCACCATATCCAACCATCAGACATCTTGCTGCCGGATCACGAACACGCTCAGTGCTTGTGCTCTCCCTGCCCCCTCTGGCTCCCTCCCGCGTTGCTGAACCACGCTCTCCTGCAACGGCCTCCAAAGGAATTCTTTGAATAGAAACAGATACAAGCAACAGGACTAAAAATAGCTGAGCAAGAGCAGAGACATTTGTTACGTTCTCATACTGGCAGAAACACACTCAACGTATGGAAAAAATTAAAAAAAAAAAAAGACAGCTAGTTAATTCACACTAGAACTGGCAATGAGGAACAAAGTAGAACGTGCCACCATTAAAAGAAGTTTTTGAGGGGAGGATTAATTTGGACTTGCAACACTCACCAGATCACATTACAACACTCGTCACAAAAAGCAATGGTTAAATCACAAGCTACAAGTGATATAAAAGCAAATGCACTAAGCAGTCAGTAAAGCTGCATCTGTAGCATGTGCTAAAAACCTCTTGATAACGGATTTTTGATTCAGAGTTTTGGTAGCAATGCCAAAGAGTTCAGATATCATTCCCACACCTGTACAGAGCCCTACTCCTTGAAGTAGAAACTGTGGAAAGACCACCAGTACAGATCACTGCTTGTGACACATTTCACATATTCAGACAACTAAAGATAACCAGGAATCTTGCTGAAAAAAATAACAACTCTTAAATAAAGCAAGATATTTGAGAACTTCTGTAATTTTCCCCAAGATGATGACACATCTCAAGATTCATGTTAGTCAAGAGGAGAATTAACCAAACTAAAACCCTGATTTTTTCACAGTGACATAAGCAAGCCTGAACGTAAAGTTAGAAACTAGTGTTTCTTTTCCTCCTCTAAGGCAGTATTAAATGTTTCTTTCCTTCACAACATTATGCTTTTACTGTGCATAAAACCTTGATGAAAACTCACAGCCATTCAGTTCAGTTTAGCTTTCCAAAGTGAAACACTGCAAGAAGCAAAGTCCTTTTTTGAACTTACTGTCATGTTCTCAAAGACAAGCAGCCACAGAAACAGCACTGAGAACTGAATGTCATGAGAGATCCCTTTTATTTCTCTGCCACTCCTGGCCTGCTCCTTCTATGGTCCTGATCATTGTTAGCAATTTGTCTAGGTTTAAACAACGTGGCTTTGATTAGTTTGCTACTAATCCCCATCTTGACCTGCTTCAGTCAAAAAACTTGATTTTACCCCAAACTTTCCCATTTGATTTTCAGCATTATTTTCCTCATGATCACAACCTCTCAACTTGGTGTTACCTCTGAATTCACCTACTCTAGTTCTGTCATTCTAGAAGTTTAAGTAAGGTCAGTTCTGCACCAAACTGATACCACACTATTCAAAGAGATGGATTGTTTTACAGTTTCAAATGTACAACATGCAAGAAAGGCGCAAAGATAAATAAAGAGCCCTCCACACAGAATTCAAAGCAAGAATAAAGTCATCCAAGATATTCTGGTGTGTTTAAAACTTAAACAAAATTAAATTATCTCCCACTTCTTAGTTTCTTAACCTTTTTAAAGGAGATAGCAAAGAGACAAGGTGTTCCTACATGATACCAAATGGCCTAAGTTTTACTGCTCTTAATTTGGTATTTGTATTCTCTCCAATGTTAAGTGGGGATGAAATCACCCATAGGCCTCTTCTAAAATCCAGACACTGCTCCAACCTCCCTACCTTTACCTTTTTTCTACAAGTCAGAACTGACTTAAATGTTGCTTGGCTGCCACATGTTTTCTGTCTCTGGCAGGTGGCTCTCACTCTCCTCCACCATTTCCTTGCAAGCCAGAGTAGCTTAAAATAAAATTGAGGAAAAGTGCAAGGAATTTTTTTGTTGTTGTTGTTGTTGTTAAAGTTCACAAAATCTGCATGAGCGTATGAAGTTTTTCTTCAGAACTTCCTTCCTATTGATACACAAGAAATTCCTTTTCACATAAATTTATTCACTTTTTGTCTTAAAGCTCACATTCCCCTTTAAACATATTTTTGTATTCTGCTGAGTTAGTTTAATACAGCACAGTAATGAATAACAGCCCCTAATTCCACAAAGGTATGCTGGGTTTATATGCAAGGCAACATTAAAGTGCCCAATTAGAAAAGCTGTTTCCTAAAGCATCCCAGGATGTCACATGGGTTTTTTTACCACCAGTCTAAAAGACCAAGCACTCTTCTTTACTCACCTTTGAGAGATGAGAAACTGCACTTTTCATGTGTTAGTCTAAACTAGTTAGCTTATTTATATCAATTGCAGCACCTAACCCTCAGTACACATGTGAATTCTGAGACTGCACCTGGAATACACATTTTGCAAACTCTGGTGTTCAACTCCAGCAACAGCGTTAAAATATTGCAGGTGTGTCAGCCTTCAACATCATACTTGTGATAGTTTAAACCCAGCTGGCAGCCAAACATTAAGCAGCCACTCACCCACCCTCCTCCAACCTGGGGAATGGGGGAGGGTTTGAGGGGTGGAGGTAAAGCCGTTGCGTAGGTGGAAATAAAAACAATGTAATAATTGAAATAAAATAAAATAAAAATAATCACTACAATAATAGCAATAATATACAAACCAGTAACATGAAATGCAATTGCTTGCCACCCACTGAGTCTGAGCCCAGCCCGTTCCTGGCTAGCCATCACAGAGGAGAAAAACCCAAAATCACAATCCCATAAAAGAGAGCGCCCCAGATTCCTGGCCAACCCTCATCTAAATACTGAGCATAATGTTGTACGATATGGAATATTCCATTGGCCAGTTTGGGTCCCCTGGACAATTTGGTTTTGTTGCTCTAGCCATGCTCCTTCCCAGCTTCTGGTGCTCCTGCACACTAGCAAGATAGGACCAGCTGAAAAGTCTTTCAACAACAACAAAAGTTATCAGTTTATAATTAGCATTCTTCTCATAACAAATCCCACACTGAATCAAAAACACAGCACTGTTCTAGCCACTAAAAAGAAAAATTATCTCTAACCCAGCCAAAACCTATACTCATATAAATACATCACTGAACAAATTTGTTTGGCAATGACAATCTTTAAAACCATTTCAGCAGGAGTTGTGTTGCAAATATCATTTTTCTCCAAGCAAACCAAAAAGCCGTATGCACACAAAAGTCAAACAAAGGATAAGCAAGGGAAAACCAAGATAAAATACTACAAGTTTTTAAAACTGTGTTACAAACTTAAGTAACAACTTTTTAATAACAATGTTCAGTCACTTACAGAATGTTATTTAAAGATTCTGGTACAACAGAGGACTGTTAAGCACACGTTGTAAAAGACAAGATGACACTAAATAAATTGAAAAACCATCGACAGGCAAGTTTTAAATACAGAACAGCATGATACCTTAAATACGTTCTCAATTTAACACACAAAGACTGTTTCCCAAGTTCAATGAGTACACTGACCATGTGTACACATGGCTTCTTGAAAACTAGTAAGAACAACCTGATTTACTAGGATAAAGCAAAAATAAAAATCATAAAAGGAAAAAACACAACTTGTCATCCTATATGCCTCCTCCAGTAAGAGCAAAAAGTACAAAACACATACACGGTTTTAAGACGGCAACACTTGGAGAAAGCTGTAATCAGCAGAAAGTGAACTGCTAAAATGTTGCTTGTTTTTCTCACCTTTGCAACACTGAAACTTGCAGGTCTACAGGGTTTTGGTTTTTTGGGGTTTTTTGGGGTTTTTTTTTGTCTTGAAAGCATATAAGCCCCATCTAACTAGGTATGGTGGTTTTGGTCTCTCCATTTTCCCCATGTCTAAAATTTCAAAAACAGTACTTATTAATCCTGTTACTGTGCTCCAAAACTCTGTGGCAGAAGCTGTTAGCATGACCCTAGTTTTGATATACCGAAAGAACCTTGACATGAATCTGAGGTTTTGAAATTTGCTGTCATGGAAGTCACCATGAGATCACAACAACTACATCACAGAATTTCCTCACAAATTCAAATGCAAGAGACTGATATAATGGAATAAAACAGCAATGTTTAAATGAAGTGGAGTGAGACCTAAGTATACACGCAACTGCTTGAGAACAGCAGCCTTTAAGGACTAGAAATTTTACTTCCACTTATTCATGAAAGTCCATTTGAAGAATTGCAAATACATCCAAGAAAAACATTTTGTACCCTTTTGAGAGTTTTGGGATTTTTTGACAGAGAAAGAAGAAAGGGGAGGAAAAAACATATTTAAATAGAATAGCTCATTCACAAAGCCAGAGACATAACTTCCCTTAAAACTATTCTAAGTTCTCAAATGTTATATACACAACAAACAAAACCCAGAAAATTCCAAGAACACAAAGCACCAAAAGCAAGGCCTTCCATATCAGAGATGATCAGTTAGACTTTAATGTATATACTAATATGAAATCACATTTAAGAACAAAAACCTTTGTTCAACTGAATTATCACATTAACTATAAAACTAAAAAAAAAAAAAAAAGAATCAAACGAAGCACCCAAGGAATGCAATGACTGTATTAAAAAAAAAAAAAGTCAACCATACACACTAATGTGAATCCACAAAAGGCTGTAATTCTACTTCAGGGGCCACTAAAAATACATAAATGTTTACCTGGCACTCACTTGTCAGCAGAGATTTTAACAGGACTGAAATGCAAGTTGCTGTTTAAGAATTAGAAGTACACTGATGTCAATCTAAAATTCTCATGCTGTAAACAAGTATTGCTTCAGCTGAACTATTCCACAGCTTTAGTTAGATATCTAACTGTTGTAAAAGACTTGAAAGCCCAAGTTCCAAGAACATATGATAATGGGTTAGTTAACTTTGAGACTCTTGGGAGCTGTGATGTTTTGGATTTAAAGACAACTGGAAAATATTCACAATACCTCCTTTAAGAAACAATTTAATACAGTTTTTGAAAAAGTAAATCAAGTAAAATCAAAAGTAAATTTTTATTTTTTTTTAATTAGAAATTCAGGTCATTTTAAAAATACATACAACTCCTGAAAAAAAAAAGGTGTGGAGATTAAAAACTGCAGGTCAGTATTTCAACAACCTTTGACACATCCCAGAATCTGAACTGCTTGGAAGGTCAATTCCCAAGTCTTGGAAAAGCTATACATACCACTTCTTCCAAGCTCATCTTTAAGATTTCAAAAAGGCAGAACTCCACACCTCTCTAGCCATAAATAGTCCTAATACCAAAGCATACACCTGGATAAAACAACCTAGTGTAAAGCTCTATTTTCAATGTCTTATGTGTTATCTTCAGCTAAATGGTTGTAGGCTTCAACTATAACTTTAACAACATAAATAGACTTTGGACATTTTAGCAAAATTTAGTGGGTTTCAGCCTTTTAGCAACATTTAAAAACATGTTTATGTGAGCTCATTTCACCTGTCAGAGAAATTTAAAAGCACGAAGTTGAGATTTTTCAGGAAATATAAGAGGTGGTAACTGCCTCATATTATTCAACAGAAGGACTAAGTGAATCTCTAAACAGAGCCAACTTCCCTCCATCCCCCATTACAGTGACAGAACAAATAGCTTGCCACATTACCCTTCTACATTTCTCCCTTAAAAAAAAGAACAAAAAAAATCTTAATAAAAACTTCCACAACATGTCTGTTCATATATAACCTTCTGTGAAAAAGGCAACTTGTCAATGCTGCACTAAGCATACTCATAAATGCAGAACAAAAATACGTTTGTAGGAACACCAAGAGCAGTAAGTTGTAAAACAATCTAGGGATTTTGCTGACGCCCCAGCCGCTACACACTAACAGAGCAACATCGTTTCAAAAGACTGAAACACAGTCGCACTGTCAAATGATTCAACTAGCAGATTTTATAGCCAAAAGCGATGCAGAGAAGAGAGATCACTTCCTCCTCCCCAAGTATTGCACAGGGGCTCATTGCTCCCACTGTTGTTTCATTACTTATTTTCAGTTCAGTTCATCAATGCAGGAATTCTGTTTGTTTGTAAAAACACACCTAACGTTCTTCAGCTTTAATTATATGATTTCTGCTGCTATGAGCCAGAGTCTGGATAATTTGACAAACAAATCAAAGCAGCAACCCATCATATTGGTGATCAATAATACTGACCTCTTCACCCCTTCATCCCACACCCCAAACCTGTCTTGTAACTACCCCCAAGCCACATCCTCCTCCTGGTCCTCCACAGACAGCCCATTCTGTCCCTCTCCATCTACACACTGCATTAAGACCTGTCTATTGAGTCAAGGAGAAAAAGCACCATCAAAAGGACATGCTATTAACCAATCCTAACTATTCTCCATTAGTGTGGAGCAACTGGAAGAGGAGGAAAAGTTGCATGTCAGCTTTTCCTTCGGGGTCTATCAATAAAAGGGACCTACACCGATAAAATCAGTTCCTGGCCACCCACAACTTCTGAATGAAGTCCTAGTGAGGAAAACAATGCCAACTCCAGTTGCTAAACTCTTTTTGTTTTTTTCTCTCGTACAATCAGCTCCAATCCCAAACACCTACTTGTTTTCTGCTAGGTGGAAAAGGTTTTACTTACCACAGTCTGACTCAATGTTCAAAACCTGCTTGTTCTGGCCTGCAAGGTAAGGTGCCTCACTCAGTATGTTTTTGAGCTCAACTTTTGCTTAGGTATTAAAATCAATTTAAAGGGATGGTTCTGCAATTTCCTGCCCTATTGTTTTATCATATTTTACAATAGGTGGGTGATTTCATAACTAGTAAAACGCTTAGGACGCCTTCTGTTGATCAGTTATTTTAATGGATTTATTTACTGAGAAGAAATAGAAAACTTTCACATTTTCACTTCCCTCTCTCCTATGAGGGGAGTACTCAAAAGCACTCCCCTAGCAGTCAACAGAATCAGCAAGTCATACAAGTATTTGAGGTAGGCTTCCTAGCAGAAACTAAATCTCACTGATACTTCATTTCAGGAGACTGCATTAAAAGAATTATCCCAGCACCTCTCAGATTCAATATCCCTAACTATTAAGTAATTTTAACAATACAGCTTTATTTTAACTGGTCTACAGTTGTAGGGGTGCAGGGGATTTGAGGGAAGAGGGATGGATTTGCAAGAATATGAAAAATAAACTGACCCAGTTGACTTCTAATTTACCAGGATTCATATAATTCAGCAAAGTTTTGGCTTTACTCTCATTAAAGTGTACTCTGGAAAACAATTTTATGCACACAGCTTCATAACATGAACTGCTCAGTATGCAGAAGTACAACAAGAACTCAGCCTAACCTCTCCTAAATGTTGTGTGTATATTAAACCACTGTTTACAATCCACAGAATTCCCAGACAACATTTACAGGACTTGGGACAATTTTATCACTATCAGACAATCAACTGTTTGAACAGTTTCCTCCCTCACGGAACTGCTGAATTACAGTCTTCAGCTCAGCTAGGGCTGAGACAGCCAATTATTCCTTATTTGCAAGCACAGAAATTAATTTGATTTGAAATAGGCATCTTACTGTATTTTTACAGCACTTTCTCTCAACGCACACCCCAAACCCACCCACTTCACCTATCAAGTCAAGAATTACTGTTACTACCATCCTAAATTCAATTCTTAATCCACCTCCTTCTCAAAGGCATGTAAGAACACATGGCCTTGTGTTTCCCTGAAGGACTACAGATTTGGCTATGTCAAGTAGCTTAACCTAGAGAAGAAAGCTTTGGGTTGCTTGGGTTGTATTTTGTTTGGGGGGGAGGCAGGGACAAGGGAAGGCCCCTTTAGAGCAGTGACAGGACCAGAGGCAACAGGCACAGACTGAAATCCAGGAGTCTCCATCTGAACGTTAGGAAATGATTTTTCACTGTGAGGGTGATCAAGCACTGCAACAGGTTTCACAGGGAGGTTGTTGAGTCTCCATCCCTGAAGATATTCAAAAGATGTCCAGGCACAGTCCTGGGCAACCTACTGTAGGTAGCCCTGCTCAAAATAAGATGATGTCTGGGATTAAATGGAGTAAAAAGGGAAGTCCTGTAACAGACAAGCTGTTATCAAAAATGCCCCACAAACATCATTAGGGACAACTCTTAAGCTCTAGCAATCCCGCTTAGTTACATCAAGAAAATGATGTTAATATCTATCCTAAATTAAATCAGATATGGTAAAACTCACTGGGACATACACAGCAATATACACCACTACATAAACAGACAAAACAGTAAACAATAAAAACTGGAGCATAAGCATAAAGTTGCAAGGAGTTTTATACTTGCAGTCATAACAGAACTATTCACTAAAGATAATAAGCATCCTTTCCTAGACAACAAATAAAAGTTCCTGGACATGGCTGCTATCTGGACATCAAGAAGCAGCAAAGGAACCCAACAGGCTGAGGACATGCATCAGAAGCCAGAAGGTTTACTCGAACACTGAGAAAAACCCTCCACTTTTGCATATGCATTAACTTGCCTTCACCAAGCTCATAACAATATTTAAAAGTTTGTCTACACTGAATTTCAGATGGCTACCCCTTGGCACTTACTCCATGTTAAAAACACTCAGAAATTCATTCAGTGGCTAATAAAAGAAAGTGAAGCACATGATCGGCAAGGGCAGTACTGCTCCCCCTCATCACACTTAGTCACCCAGAGTTAACATCCATAACTTAGGTCCCTCTTATGTCAGTCTCAAAAAGGATTACAAATCAGTGGTCAGGAGAGCATGTGACTAAAAGCTGAAATAAAAGCCCAGCAACAGAAGACATCTGTCCCTGGAGGTACAACCCATTAAAAACATGGACCAGAACTTCTCAAATACAATACATTATGTACAGCCCAACAACAGAGCAGGGTTTGGCACAAGGATTCCTTTATTATTCATGTTGCTAAAACTTTATCTAAGACAAGATGTAAGTTTGAAAACCAAAGAGGAATGTAACCATAGGAAAAAAAAACAAAAAACACAACACCACACAACAACCAAACAACAACAAAAATAACAAACATATCAGCAATAGCCTTCAAATACAGGGAAACAAGGACACTATGATAATAGGAGGTATTGGTCAAGTGTTACCATAAAACAGACATAATTCAGTCAGCATTTAAAACCAAACAGAAGAGTTAAAAAAAAATAAATTCAGAAGCTATATGATTCATTACATGTTATTATATCCACCATCCTCAAAACACTTAACAAAACAAATACAATAGAAAAAAATATTTGGTTTTCTTTGCTCAAAAGCAATCTCGATGTGGTCTCCAAAACATCATCTTCTTTCCAGGAACAGTATTTTAATCACAAGAAATACAACTGAAATGTTCTAGGTGAAACTTGTGCCAGACTCAGTAAAACTGCAAAAAAACTTCCTCTCTCTATGGCTAACCATCAAAAATATTCAGGAATATTTATCATAGCTGCTGAATTCAGATGTTACACCTTCAACCACAGGTTGACCTAACAGACTAAGACAGACTTTCCCTCCTCCATTAAACTAGGTTTAAAAAAGTGCACCTTGATGATTCAAATCTGGATGCTAAGAAAGTATTTGTGTTTTCTTCATTTAAGTTTGGATTCAAATATTAAATGATTCTATAAGACAAACTCTGTTGAAACTGCATCATCTGCAGATCTGGAATAAACTGTGTTCTTTGTATGGTAAAGCATCAAACCCATCAATTTAACCATAGAAGAACTACTTACAGGCAAACCTTCAGTCGAGAAAGATCAGAGCTCTCTCTCAGTATGGGAAACATTTCATTGTTTTTAATGCAAAATGCTACACTCAGTCAGGTTAAGGCGTCCTCCTAGCTCATATTTTGGAAGACTGATTTAAGAAGCTGCAGAGGAAGAGGGAAAAAAGCTTAACAAGTTTACTTTCATAAGAAGCCACAGTATCCTGCAGCTTATATGAAGGCAGCTGGAGGAAAAAAATAAAGAGTATTTGAAGAGAACTTAGAGTAGACACAAATTCATCCAAGGCAACTGTGCTGTTCAGCTGTTCACATAACCTATCTTACTAGTTTTATAAGCTAGACAAAACATAAATAAAACAACATACTCAGCAAAAGCATTATGATGTAGTAAAAGCAAACTGAGCAAGCCAGGAGATTTTAGGCATCAGACTGTATCACCTCTAATCTATGTGTCCTTAGTCACTGTTTACCCTCCACAGCATTGAGAAGCACTGGGGGGAAAAGGACTGAAGGCACCACACCTGTGAAATGGACTGCAGGAGTGGAAGGGAAATCCTGACAAACTGCTAGTTCAGGTGGCCAAAATTAAAAGATATGGGCCTTTCATGTCAGAGCAAAATGGAGAAACCCTTTGTATGACTTTTGAAAAATATTAACATCAAGTAATTGCAGAGGAGCTACTTCACAACTTTTCATCCCATCTCTCACTTTAAATGAGCATAACCTGTTTAGGGAAGCTATATGAAAAACAGTACAAGCCCAAACTAGGTCTTCTGTGAAAACTGAAGAGGATGCAATGAGCTACAAGTGAGCAGATTGTATCAGGGAAGAAAAAAAAAAATCAACACAAAGTTCCAGCAGGGTAACACATCATACCCACTTTAGCATTATATTTCCTCTAGCACCTTCCATTCAGTACTTTTGAAGTGTACAAATACCACACTGAGTTTCTTTAATCCGTCATCTTTAAAAAGGGGACAAGTCACTTGGCTTCTCTTTTATCAAGGTCAAAAGAGACTGTTACAAACCTGAGCACAGAACACAGGTCTTCAGAGTCTTGCTCATGATCTTTAGCCAAATAACAGACAAAGATAAATAAAAATATTAAGATATAAACTTCTATTCCTATTCTTTCACAACCAACCTATTCCAAGTATTGGTACTAAACATTACTGAGATTGCAAGTAAACATTACTATTAATAGTAATACTATGAACAGTAATTGCTAACAGAGTATTAACAGCCTGTGATGCACACATTTCTCAGTTAATCAGCATACTATTCTGCAATGATCAGTATCACTAGAGGGACACCAGCAACAAATATAAAACATAACAAAACCAAACCAAAGATGGCATTCTATGAGGAAAGTATCACGTAAAATACAAGTCCATGGAAGAAATACAAAAAAATTTTAAAATCTGCTTCTGAGTTCTAAAATGGCAGCATAAAACTTGGAATAACTGGGGGGGGGGGGGGGGGAAAAAACCCCAAACCCGATTCTAAGAACAGACAAATTAATTTTGTTGGATTTTCCCTTAGCTTTTTGTGCCATATCTGTAACTCCAAAGTTGCACTGAATGGTCAAACCCTTTTGCAAGTCATGGCAAGGTGCTTTCTTGAGGACTGTCCAAAACAATGCAAAGTTTTTATTACTTTAAACACATCTTAATATCAATATGCTGGTAAAACTGCAACTAGAAGAAAGCAGAATAGAGCTTACCCAGCTCCCACTCCTCTCTTGACGCCATGAAGTTACACCAAGATTGTTGAGGCTATAAACACAAAAGCTGGCTCGTTTGCTAGACTGCATCAAAATTGGTTTGCACCAGTTAATCCAGTTTCTTCATGTAACCTTCTAGGAGTCCCAAAACATCATTAATGCTGCAAAGTGATTTAGCCTTGCTTGCTTTCAAGTTACCTAGTGTAAGGTTAAAAATAAATTCTTTTAACAAGCCAGGTCAAACCACCACAGAGAGATTGGGCCCAGGTATAAATACTGAGTCAGACAGGTAGGAATCCAAACCCAGATTCCACTAAAGAACATGATCTAACCAAGGGAATTGCTAAAAGACCCAGGTAAATATTAGAAAAGCAAAGCCTCACAAGGCTGAGTAGCTGCTGTTTGTTGTGAAGGGCTCCTGCTCAAAGGCGAGTGCTGCTCCTCCAGGCCTGCACATCCTAATCCTCCCTTCCCTTCACACATATCCAGCTCCAATTCCTCTCCTTGAAAAAACAGCTTGTCTAACACCAGGATAGCCCCTCCATTTCACCAGTCAACATCACCCCAGAGGCTACTGCCTTGATCTGCTGTTGTATTATAAGCACCCAGCATTTACTCAAACTATGATCACTAGGGAAGAGGGAGATGCTTTGTAGCTAGAGTAGTGGGCTGGCCCTCATGAGCTTCCACACACATAGCTCCACGCGAAACAGAAGTTACTGTTCAACAGCACTTGCATGTTCCCCAGAACACAACCAAGAGGGCTCTGCACACTCATGCTCCTGTATTTAACACACCTAAGAGAAGCTTCAAATCAGGTTCACCCTTAGCAGCTCCCAGGTAGCATTCAACAGCACTGCATACATTTCAGTATATATTTTTAAACGTTTCACACCGCAGAGTTCAGATCCTTGCCATGAGGCTCAAAGATGCACCAGGTCCCTTTCTACATCCAGTTTCTTGCAGAAGGGTTTCTACCATTTCACTTTCCTGATGTGATTTTCTTCAGCAACAACAGCAAACAACAGGAGAGCTTTCTCTTTTGTTTTTAAATGCAACACAAGCCAGCCCAATCACAAAGCCAAGGCGGACTTCGAATTCTCAGCAACCACACATAATCGGCGGTGAGGAGCAACTAGGTAGACAAGGTTAACAGAGAGAACGGTTCATTCACTGCCATGTCCTCAAGTAACCTGCTGTTGCTGCCGAGATGTTATTGTCAGTGATTTCTGTAGCTGTGATGGTGACACGGCTGCCCTACCCGACCTGCAACACCAGCGAGGGAGCATCCGGAAAGGAGATAGGGAAAGACAACATGGAAGTAAAGCCCTACACAAGGCACAAATCAATAGCTATTCACCCATTTGTTCCCTTGCCGTGTTGTCAGACCTCTGTTGGCCTTACTCGAGATTAGGAAGGGGCCCAAAGACACACACCCCTCCACCAACTCTGCTCCTCCTCCGAGGGATCCAGCTGCACCCCCTTTTTCCTCACATCCTCAGCCCACAGAGCCAACAGAAGAACGAACCTCTCAGGAGAGAGACCCCCAGCTGTAAGGAAAAGAAAAACAAGGATGGGGTGCAGGACGACCTCCCCCAAACGGAAGAGGGTGGAAAGCTAAGACCACCTCTCCCCGCCAACCACCGAGGGTCGGGTGGGCTCCCCTTCCCCACGCGAGCCCGGGCCGGAGCAGAGCGGGAGCTGGATACAACCGCGGCCTACTCGGCGGCCCCTACCCGAGCCCCTGAAAAGGAGAGGGGGGCTGCAAACTAGGGCAAGGCGAAGCTTCCCCCGGGCGGCCGCCAGGAAAAGTAGGGCAGAGCCACCTCCCCTCACACTCTGCCGCCCCCCCCAGCCCTTCCGCGGCCAGGAAAGAGGCGGCACTGGCAGACACCCGCCGCCGGACAAAAGCTCCCACAGGGATAACGAACGGCCCTGGGATAGGGCCGTCGCCCCCTGCCGAGACGGTGCCGCGGGCCCACCCCGGGGCCTGAGGCCGCTACTGGAGCAACGGCCTCCCCCGGACCGTTGGGCGGGGGAGGGGCGACGGCCTCCGCCGGGCGCGCAGGCCCCCCCACCCCTCCCTCAGCGCGCGCGGAGCGGGCAGTGAGGGAAGGGAAAGCGCCCCCTCCTCCCCCCCCCAACCAATTCCCCCTCCTTACCCTGCGGGCGCGCGCGGCGCCCCCAGCTTCCCCCCCTCCCCCCCGCGCGCGGTACCTGCCCAATGTGCTCACAAAGCAGCAGCGGCGCCCACCA
>JANIJG010011924.1:0-23136 GCA_024611175.1 Megaceryle torquata | reverse complement strand
CAGTTGTGACTTGGGGGGCTGGGTTTGATTCTGGTTTTGTATATTTTCATATTAATTTCTTTTTTTTTTTTTTTTTTTCATTAAAGCTGTTCTAGTTTCCTTTTCTAATTGCTAAATCTCTCTGCCTTATTTGCTTTGTCTTCCTCTTTGGGGAGTGGGGGGGGTTACCAGAGAGTGGCTGTTATAGATCTAAGGAACTGCCATGGCCCTAAACGGCGACAACAAATTTTTTGGTCAGGTCTACACATTTATCCAGAAAAATATTTCCCCATTTTTCTTAGCTTGTTTCTATGTTCTTTGTTGTTATATGTTCTATGGGACTACAACATGGAACATACTGAAATAAAGCTGTGCTTACCACTGTGTCCCTGCAAGTCACAGTCTTCTGCTCATAAGATGCTAGCAGCCAATTTGCATTTATTCTCATGCAAAACTTCAGAGCTCCTTATATTAACTGAAATGTTTTTTTCCACAAGAGGAATAATTTTGTATTTTGCATGTGTTCTTGGACATATTCTTATGATCACATTAATCCTGCAATGACCTAATTATTTTGAGAAATCTCCCCTGAACATAACAAATCCACAATAGTCACTGAACTCTAAATTATATTTTCTTTCTAAATCAACAGCAGTGACAAAAAAAAAAAACAACCAAACAAACAAACAAATTGAACTCTTAACTGTACATACAAATCGTGGTTTATGTGAAAGAGTATTTTGTGGTGGATGCCAAGTGCAAGGTGACAGTTAATGTCAATGCTGAATGCCACCTGTATATCGAACTCTCTCTATATAAACCACAAGGCATTTCAGTCAAACAGCTGTACTATTTCTCTGGTCCGTTGACATGTTTTTCCTTGTTTTCTAGAGAAATTGAAAGGTTTTTGCTTTCATTGCCTTTTCTTGACAGAGATGCCACAAGGTATCTATACATCTCAAAGGCTAACACAAAATCAATCTGTGTGATTATGCAATTTAACTGCATTTGCAGTGCTAATTTATCTTCTAGCATCTGTAAATTACTTTATTATAAAAAATTCAAAGGCTTAGCTGAAAGCCAAATTAGAACTGGTAGCAACACAAAAACATTGTCAACAAGGGAAATCTCTAAAAGCACCAGCAGACAACAAAACATTAAATGATGTGTAGAAAGACATAAAATGTGATATAGATTCATTAAGTGCTGACTATTGGTTTTTTTTTTATTTGAGATCTGAGTAAAAATACATTGCTGGAAGCATTTGTCAAGTTACCCCACAGGGAGCCAATTTGCCATTTTCTTTTAACCCATACTATTTGGGTACTTTACACTTATATTTGTGCTTATCAATAAATTGCAGTTTCCCAATTAGAGTGGGAAGGGCAGGGTATCATAGGACCTTTGATAAATGAAGACAAAAATTGTCCTTCTATTAAGTGATGTTGATATGAATGCTGAAATGAAGATCATTCCTCCAGTTTTTTAAATGAGAGGCATTGAATTTAAATCTTTATGCATGACAAAAGAGCAACCTGTGAATTCAAGGTCAAACATTGATGTAAAAGAGCAGCATTGAAAAAGTAGAAATTTAGAAAGAAACTAATGATCTTTAAACATTAAAGGCAAGTTTCCTATCTATTAGGAGTGTTCTAATGTAGCACAAAACAGCACTGACGATTTCTGGTGTCACAGCTGATACTGACAAAAACCCTGTTCTAACTGAACTAAAGGCTTTATGCTACAAGGGGTAAAGATTTCAGAAGCACATCCCTCCTGTGTATGCACCAGATGATAGGATTTGCACATCTCACTTGACACTGTCGGTGCTAGTCTACATAACAAGCTTCATAAATGCAAAAGGCTGTTTCAGAGACCATTAATTTTTACAGATGTGATATACAAATGAAAAACAAATAAGCATTCATATATTTTATGAATAATTTAACCAACAAATTAAAAAAAAAAAGGGGGGGGGGGGGGAAGTAATCTAAAGGAAGTAACTGAAAATGGACCTGTAACAACAGTATGTGCTCTAATATATCAGAAGTTGTAATAATGTCAACTTACTTATAGTAAACAATAGATTAAATTTAAGAAAACTCAAACCACAAAAAATTCCAGAGATACATCCCTGCCCTACAACATATCCTGAAAGAATTAATATTCTCTCTTGTTACTAAAAAGAGCTTATCTTGAGATGGAAGTGTATGCTTAAAGCACTGAGAGAAAAGAAAAAATTAAAAGAATAAAGTAAAGAAATATCAATCAGAAAGAGAAGATAGAAGTAGCAAGCAGAGTATAAAGACATAGAGGGATATATACCAATATGAGAAGTATAATACTGAGGGAAGAGCAACTAAAAGAAACTTGTTACTATGGGAGTACAGGAAAAGAAACAAACTAGAAAACAGAAATATAGTGTTGTCACTGGGGATACATAGACAGAGTGAGGGAAGAGAAAACAAAAATCAGACAAGATGGAGGAAGAAAAGTACATGAAATAGAACAGTGATGGGAATAATGGAGAATAAGAAGAAAAAGAAAACACAGAAAAAGCTTTTAGGTTTTTGGATTAATTTTTTCTGTTTTTTTTTTTCCTCAAGACACTTCACATCCACATGAAAGAACATGATAGAATATTGGCTACTTAGGACATTCACAGGTGAACCATAAATATAAACCATAGTAGGATAGCTGTAGGCCAGAAATCTTAAATAACCTTAATAATAAGGTAATTAAAAGTGTCTGCATTTTTAAAACAGACTTTTTTTTTCAGAAATCTTGAATTATAATTTCTATAAATCTGACCCATGCCATTTCCCTCTCCAACAAAGAAAATATTCAGCAAGGCAAAAATCTTTTGACAGTAGGACTTCCCTTGGAGTACAGATCTGTTCACACATCCTTTGCAGTCTCCAGTATGAAAAGCAAAGGGTTATAAATCCCTTGCAAAACCAGGACACTATGAGATTATTTTTTTTCCTTTCCCCAGCTGCAGTTCTATGTTATTTGGCATCTGGTCCAGTACCTTGTCTTGACAATTCTCCCTTTCTTTTGCTTCTGCTTCCTCTTCTCCTTTCTTCTTTCCTCTGAACAATCTTTTCTAACTTCACTGAACAAATTTTCTAACTTTACATCGTACTTCTTTATTGTGGGTTGGTTTTATTTTGGTATTTGTTATTATGGTGCAAACAGCACCATAGGCATAGGCATATCCTTAGTAGTGCAAATGTGGAAAAATAGAGAAGGGAAAACATAGTATGAAACAAATGCTATGTAGAAATACTCCTGATTAGATCAGCTACAGGAAGTAAATCTGGAACCAGAGGACATAAGTGTAACTATTTAAGCTAATGGCCCACTATTAACATTAGTATTGTCATAAATCTTTAACAGGTCCAGACAACAGGAGGCAGTGGATCCTGCTGTGTTGGCATGAATTGCAATGATGTTTTCTGAGATTCCTTTTATTTTTGTTCTTTTACTTCAGAAACTTTAACTTCTTGAAATAGGTACAATTTATTTTAGCTGCACCAAGATGCAAGTCTGTAACATTTACATTTATGTTATTAAGAGAAGCAAACCAGGGACCACTCTCCAGCTCTAAGAACCAGTGTCATGATACAGCTCACATCAAGATGGGTAAATCTTTAACTCTTCAAAATAGACTGCTTTCAGAGTGGTAAGTGTTGTCCCCTGAACTGAGCCCAGGGACTGTCTGACCGAATGCTAGCTGCTCCAGGTGACAACCATGTTAACAAAGTAATAGTAGCAATGTGGTGCTACTGTGTGGTATTACCTGTTCCCATACCTCTGTGAAAATTAATTTGCTAGTAGAATTAGTACAATAAAGCATTTCAATTCTGGTATAAAACAAAAAATAAAAGGAAACTGACAGATTTCACAAACATACTTCTTTTAAAATACAATGAATGTTAAAAAAATAAAATTAAAAAAAAAAAAAAGGAAAACAATAAAGTATAGTCATTTTACCAATATGGAGAATAATAACTTTAATAGGCTGAAATATTACATTCCTCTAATTTGTCACAGATTAAAAGGTTTCAGAAAAGATCTACAGATGGAAACTGTCTTGGACACCATCTATGAGACTGACATAGGTCTCTGTAAACAAGTTACATCAATAAAAATTGGAATACGTATATGAAAAATGAGCACAAATATTTCTAGCTTTAAGGCTCAAGGTGGAGTATATCTAAGGTGTACAAAATAATGTAAACATGAAAACATTTTTGTGAAAGGAGCTGAAGTGTTTCACAGGCCTGTCTTTAACTCAGGGTTGGTTGTTTCCACGGTACAAAATAGGTCAGTGAAGCAGACCTTGGTGCATTGCTGGATCTAAGCAATTTCCAAACACCAGTATGGGACCTCAAGGGTAATTTTTCATGTATTATTTGCATAGACTCCTTGCTACTCTGCTTTATCACATTGACACTCTCTTCTCTTTCCTCTTACTGAAATTGTCTGTTTCCTTCTTATATAGATAAAAAGGGGAATGGACAGCAGAAAGGTAGTTTGTAGTGGTCTCAACATTTTTACAGAGGACTAAAGCAATGTGGTATGTTATTTAAAAAACCCCACATATTCCAAACCATTACTATGGGTACCCAATGGCAGAGGGCTTTCATGTATGCAAAAACACAGGCTTGAAATGGAAACCACACTACCATTGTACATCTTCTTTCTAATTTACTCAAGAATTTGCGCTTTTGAAAATTTATTTATTCATTATGCTTAATTTATTTATTCTTTTCATAAGGTAGTCCAGTGAAAAATCTCTTAAAAGTCTATAACTAGGAAAGAGGCAAAGAAGTACCTCTAATTCTGACACAGCCCTCTGATTCTCAAAATTATTAAAATATTAGAGGCAACCCAGTTCTAAGATTGCAAATCTAACATGGACTTTTAGTGAAAGATCAGTTTTGAAAGGGGATTGTTCGGCCAATAGAATTGTCTTCTTCTAGAAGCAAATGTTATAGTCAAAGACAGTTCAAAATGCCTGAAACCACTTTTGTGCAGTAAACAAAAAAAATCAGGATTTTATTTCCTCTAAAGACAAGTATAAATTTTAGACTCGGACAAGAGCATACATGTCAAAATAATGAAATTCACCCCAGTGATAATTAAATTTGTTTTTTGAGTTCTTTAATATCTGTATTTTAGTGTGCAAATCTTTAAGCTAGGGTAGGATTTCTTTGTTTTACTTTTAGCTAACTGCTAAAATGTCTTTGTCTCTCAGCCAACTAGTTCAAAAATAACAAAAGTATTTAAGATAGACCTGTTCAGACTGAAGGAAATCAAGATTTTAGATATGAAAGTTCTTTAAGTTTTTCTTTATCATCATATGTGTGACAGTTGATTATTAAGGAGGAAAATATCACTATTCCAATGAGATAAAAAAAATAATTACACATTTTTGAGATCAAAAATATTCCATTGTTTCTGTACTTTTGGTACTGGACTTTTTTTTTTTTTTTTAACTCAGTAACTTACAGTCTCCACTGCTGTAAACTTAACAGGTCACTTAGAAATTCAATTCTGTCCTCCTGAGTTTGTTCATTTTCATTCTGAAAGATATCTGCAAATTTCTACTGAATAAACACCTACAGAATCCTTGAGCAATAGCTCAGCATGTAGGAAAGGTTGGGAAACACAGAGGGTTATTTCACTAATTTTCAGCTGTGGGTCCAAAAATATCCCAGGACATGAAGACAATTTAAATGTGTTCTGGGCTAAGACCTAGTTAAGACTCTCTCTCTGAAGAGTCTAACACCAAAGCTGAAAAAAACAGTTAAAGGCTCCTTTGGACCACTTTGTTCTGAAACTTAGAAGGAAATAATTCATATAAAAAAAGCCCACAAAAAACCAAACCAAAACAAAACCAAAAAAAAAGCAAACCCCAAACAAAACCAAGGAAAGAAAGAAAACACCAAAAAAACCAAACACAGAAATAACATTAAGAAAGAAAAGAAAGTCCTAGTTTTCAAGACACTTCTTACTGTTTAATTTTCAAAATATGCATTTATCACTTGAGCTGCTTCAGTTTATCCTGCTTCCTGTAATTCAGGAATGAGAGGCTGGGACTTTCACCTAAGGTATGGGACTGCCAGACTGCTGCCTGCTTCCTACTTCCTGCTTCAGATGTTGTCAACCTAAATCAGGGGAGGATTTCTCTCCTAATGGCATTTGCTGCTGCTGCTGCTGCTTTCTAACAACCCTTGGAGGATGTTACTTTAAGATGGAAAAGACAGTAACACTGCATGGAAATGTGAGTTGTTCTGTGAGGTAGAGGGGGGCTTCATAACAACTAGGAATTTCTCTGCCTAAGTATAGCTGTTGTGTGGCTTTATGGAATATTGCTTCAGATTATTTAATGTCCTGTATTAGAGTCAGAATTGGAAATGGCCCCTCTGTCTCCTCATTTGGATTTAGGAACTAGTACATCCAAAGGAGCAGTAATGCTCCAACATAACCAATATGCAGAACATTCTAAAGCTTTTTCCATTTTCTCTGATTAAGAATAATGTCTCCTACTTTGTAGATTACTTAAAATCTTCAGAAAAAAAATAGTCCAAAATGGTAAATAAAGAATATTCAGAATAATTGAAAGCACTTCAGGGAATTATCAGGGTAGAAGATCTTTGATTCTAAATAAAACATTTGATGTCATAAAACTAAATTTGAATGCTAAGATTTTTTAGAATCCCACAGAAGTTAAAATCTCTGTAGTGAGGAGGGCCTATAGACAATCCAGACAAATGATATGGAAATTTTACTAGTTAAAAAACTACATTGGATTAGCTCTTCAGATATCATACCCACCAATTTCAACTACACTATTTGTTATTACAGCTGTTGTTATAGTTATCATATTTGTAAAGATAAACAAGGAATTGTAACTTAAGATATAACATGAAGATTATCCATTTCATATGAAATAGTTTGAACCGAAATCCAGGATTAATTTTGGGCAATGTATGTAATTATAAATCTTAAAATTTCTGAGTTTGCAAAACAAATATAAATTTGTGTACATATTCCTTCATTTATTTGTCTGCTGAAATAACATTTACTTTAAATCCAGAATACCATTAGAGAGTCAAACTCCAGCGTGTACTTCTCAGGAAGAGCATATGTATGGCGAGCTTCTATCACAGCTTAGCTGAAATATGGTTTATGCATTACATGTCTAAACTATGATTTATTGCTACTGATGTGACTAAAATTATAACCTGACCAGGGAAGTGCACTTAACTACATTGTATTAATTATGGCTGTTGCTGGGGCTGTAAAATCTATGCACTATTTCTTTGTCATTAAAAAAAACAACAACAACAAAAAAAAAGACAAAGTATTACAAAATAAGTGACAGTTTTTCTTTCAAAGGTAGCTGTCCTTACTGCAAAACCCCATTGGCATGGTTTCACAGTGGGAGGGGTGAAAAATACTCCACATATTAACAGACAGTAAAGCAAATATTCAGCAGTGCCAGGGAGGGATGAACATGCTTTATGTGTATCTCTGTGTTTACTCAGGCTCATTTGTTCTGTTCTATATCAATTCTGTAGCGGATTGCTGGTGTAAAATAATTTGTAGATGCTTAAGCTGTATATGTGCAAATACTACTCTCCCAATGTGATCCTTGGAGATAATGCTGAAATGGTACAATAGCTCTTATCAAATATCACTGGGAGAGAGCAAACTTCAACATCCCAAGACAGAACTGATTATTAATATTTTATAAGATAGCTGTCTAATGGATGGATCAAATAAGAGGCCTTTATTTTTTTTAATTTTTTTTTTTCTCTACAACACAGCATAGGTAATGAAGAATCAGCATGAGACTATTTGATACGGAAAATTCCTGCTACCAGACAGATTGTACATAAACCACATTTTTCTATGATGTCTATATTTGTTTTCTTAACTATTCAAACATACTGACAAAGCTGTTTGGTTTTGCTTTTCAAAAGAATACTTGTACATTACCTCTTTATAAAGCACCTATCCTATTTCTAGCATTTTAAGTACAGTAATGAGAAACAAACAAACAAAAAAAAAGGTCTCTTTGAAGCTGGCAAGCATATTCTCTCTTTTTTCCTCTGAAAAAAAAAATATGGCGATCCTAAACAAATTTTAAGTTTCTGAAAGGAAGTAAATATAACACAAGAAACTGTACATTGCTTATATGTTTTATAGGATTCTTTAGTTCATTAGCAAGTGTTTACCGGTTCAGAAATTACACGTTAACTCCTATTTCTGACTTTTCTCATTGATTGTATAAAAATATGTGGGCATAATAAGCCTATTGTTGGGTAAGTAGCGTATTACTATTTTTACTGGATAACTAATAAAGATATTTCACCAGTTTTAGCATTTCCATCTCAGTTTTCAATTTAAGTGGCACTAATATGAGATCTCCTGCAATTACACTAAATAATACCAACTCCTTATAATAGCATTCATTTTGCATGAGGAGTGGAAAAGAGATAGCTGGTACTGGCATCATAGGATTAAACAGATGCACTGGATACTGTTTGTCCAGCATGTGGTACTGTAGCAGATAAGAAATAATCACAGGGAACAACTAAAGTGATTTCTTTTCAAGAACTGTTGCAATTTCATTGCATTGAACAGTTTATAGCATTCTGCCCTTCCAGCTGGACTGTGGTTCATGCAGATATTTGGTTTCTATCTGAAAGAAATCTCTACACTGTTTCTCGGTAGGCAAATGTCAGGTAGGTAACAGGAAAGAAAACATTATTATTTGAGAAATGCAGGTCAAATCTTTGGGGTCATTCCCCTTTTTTGACTTAACATATAGTCCCTGATAATTCCTCATTTTCTGACAATGTACCTGTGAGATTTTGACCCTTTTTTTTGCATTTTATTTCTTCCATTCTCGAAAACAGGGCTCAAAAATACAACTCTAAATAAAAGAATAAACAGTTTACTTCAGCTTTTTTCTTTTTTTCTTTCTTTTTTTTTTTTTTCTTTTGATGTGCAAATAATGTTATCTCCCTCAGAGCAAAAATAATCAACATAGGAAAAAATAAAACATTCTATGTTTAATAAAGCATGTGCCTGGGCCATAAATGCTATTTCATATTATACAGTATGAGATACATTCTTAGAATTATGAGGTAGAACAAAAAATGAAAAACAATGCATTTAAAAAAAATAATTGTAAACATTTTGATTAATAAAAGAAAACTGAAGAATGTGACTTTTGGTTCACTTCATGTTTCACTTTGCATACTTTGTTGAAAAAAAGCACATAAGGTGCTATTTTCATTGGTCTGGAGAAAGTCAGCTACTGAGAGAGCAGATGACATTGAAATTCTTCAGTGACATTTTTTGTTAAACTTCATTAAAGTCGATGAAATAGGATCAATTTCAGAAGAGTGATGGGGCAGTAATGAAGAGAGGCCCAGTGCTATTGAGAGCAGCACACATCTGATGTTTTTATTCTGAGACCAGTTCCAGGGGAACATCCTTACTCCTTAGTTGCTGTTCTCTATGTAATTATCACCTTCACTGCTAAGGACAGACTGCACATCATTTAATCACTCCATCGGCAAAGTCCTTGCCTGTGACATCCAAAACCAGACAGGAAGGTGCTACTGAAAGAGAACAGGAGGATTTTTTAATATTGTAAAACAGAGAATCAAACCGTTACTATTTGCTCTAAGATAATGCATGATAAACAAACATAATAGAGAAGGCAGTTAGTGTCACTCTACCTTTTTCATTAAAGGCTTTTTTAAAATTGAGTTTGCATTCAGCATTGATGCTTTTTAATTTCTCAGATAAGACTACAAAACTTTAATTCCATTAAGCTATTAGATAATGTATTCTGGTCATCTGTTGTTTATGGTCAGCAAGACACAGCACTATACTATGGCTAATGACCTGAATCAGGTGATAAAAAAATGGGCTGACTCTGTGTTCATGCTTTTGATCTTGGTTAGTCATAACTCCCCTACCAGGCTTTTCTTCATCTGCTTAACTGTATTCTGTTTGGGACAGGAAAATTTTATACTACTATTTCCTAGTCCATTTTGAACTGTAAGCCTTTCAGCAATTCAGTTCTGTTCTGCATGAGTATAAATATTATTTCAAAAGTATTGCTAAGTTGAATTGTTAAACCACAGTATGCAGCACTGTATTTCTATAACATGATCCAGCAGTTGGGAATAGCAATATCAATATCAGTCATGGGTGTTGTAATAAGACATGTTATATGGTTATTCTCTTAGACAGATAAATACCTCCTGAAACACTTCCTACACAAATATTATTTGAATAGTTCCTTTGTGGTAGTGTTCATGAAAATTGCAGCAATATTCTTCAGCATAGGATCATCAAAATTCCTGATCCTAAAAATATCATGCTATGATTTTAATATAGCTGAGTGCCATATATGTCCGTAGTGTCCTAGACCTACCTTGCATTCTCCAGAGTAGTATCTATACAGAGTTTCTCCAGATCAATTTTACCATCCTGGATATGAGGATTTGTGCCACCAAAGTAGGTAGATAATTACTGCCTAACTTCTTTCTGCAAACCTCACTGCTGTGAGTCAACGAACCTATCTCCAAAGACCTCCCTATGCCAGTATTTTCAGCCTAAAGTAATATTTTGTGCAATGTAATTTATTTCTGTTCAGAGGAATGAAACTGGCTTCTATTCCCATGTACTTTAATGTATGACATGATGCACAACTGTTTAATCCTGGCCTCCCCGGTAGAAGAAATATAGGAACTTACTGAAGTGAGTCCAGTGAAAGACATAAGAAAACGTTTTCTACTGTGGAGGTGATAACACACTCACAAGGGTCACACACTGCCACAGGTTGCCCAGAGAGCTTGTGCAGCCTCCATCTGTGGAAGTATTCAAGATCTGACTGAACACAGTCCTGGGCAACCTGTTCTAGCTGATCTTGCTTGAGCAAGGGGGATGAACTAGATGATCTTCAGAGGTGCTTTCTAACCTCAACTGCTCTGTGAATGTGAGATCAAACTTCTTCCATACTGCAGAATGCAATAGAGGCTGAAGAAAATCTGTACAACTGCATTTGAGCCACTGTCATAAATAATTCTCCCTCCATGTACTACAACACTAAAGTGCAGCTGTTTATCTACTTCAAGCCAAATCTACCCACCAAAAAGCATTCCTGCATTCGGCAATGTCTTCCCATACAGTAAGATAACAGGCCATCATGTAATTTGCCTTGGAGAATAATAAAGTTCAGAATAAATTAAGTGAAAATGGTGTGGCTTCTCCAATTAATGCTGTGTGTGAATAAATAACCTAGAATCCATGAGTGGTACTTACTATGAGTATTTCTGAAAAATTTATATAATTTAGTGGTTTGTTTTTTTTTTTAACTTATACTAACGTTGATAGCAAGTCTTCTAGTGGTAAAATTTCCAGCAGTTGAAACTTCATTAATCTTTTCCAAATTTCCTTCCAAAATAAAAAGATTTTGTGTTTTTATTAATTTTTTTTAAATCTAGGTTTAAGGCAAAATTTTCTTATTGAAAAACTCATTTTTTACGTGATCATCACTACTAATACAAAAAAAACCCAAACAAACAAACAAAAAAAACATTATGTCAAGTTCTAACTCTCATCCTAGAAAAATTTTAAAAAGAAACATTAATTTTATCCCATTCAAATCTGTTTCACAAATTCTGTAATTTTGTGGAAACAAACAAACCAAATAATCTCAAAAAGTTTTACATCAGGAATTCAGAGTCACAAGCAGGAAAACAGACCTATTGACCTGGCTTGGTTTAAAGTATAATAAGTTTCCAAAAGCTCATGAAAGTGTGCATTTCTTGTGGGCAAATAGAGTTTGCAGTCTTTTTTTTCTTTTTTTTTTTTTTTCTCATATACTGTAAAAGCAAGCTTTTCAGTGGTGACAGGATCATTTTCAGAAACAACTGAGCATCTGGTCTCTGAAATTAGATCTTTTAATAGTGCAAAATTGATCCAACAAACTTCATAAAAGCTTTTACAGGGGACAGAATTTTACCCTTCATATGTGGTGATTTTGAGAACCATTTGACTTGGAACTGGTATTCAACTTGTATAAATGAGTTATTGGAAAAATTATTCCAGAGTCTCAGAAGCATTAAACACATACATTCTGGAGAGTAGAAAGAGAAATAATTCAATGATTAATTTATTAGTGCACTGAAAACATGGAAAGAAAGGAAGAAATGAAAAATCTTCCTTTTTTTTGAATCTGTTCACCCCAGAAAAGAAAATTTCAGCCTGGTCTTTGGGAAGTATTAGAAAGATAAATATGTTGTGACATTTTCCAATTATGTTGCTTTGTCTGTCTTCTCTTAAATATGTAGTTGCTGTTCTCCTAATGTGACAAAATCCCATTGCTCTCAGCTTGGTAATTAAAGTGCAGTAGTACTTCAGGTGATAAAAACATAAAGAGACATGTAAATATTTCAGAGATTATTTTTTTCCCTCTCATATTATTCAAAGATGAAAATAAGAATACCTAGTTAGCTTGGAAAGATACAATGATTGTAGAGAAATTTTACTGTGGTACACACATTGAAATTATAGGTCATTGCCAAAAGAACAGTCATCTTGAATTTTATCAAACATAGCAGAAAATATGTCAGAATGTCTAGAAAGTCTACTGGGGCTAAATCATGTTCAGATGGTTGGATCAGATGGTTGTTTATTTAAGATAGATAATGCATATGCATTAGGGAAGTGGGGTGGCTGATATTTTTGCAGGGGAATGCATTTAACTCTCCTATTGGATATCAAAGCAGTAAACAAATAAAATATTATTTTATATTTTTTTACTACATATGTAGTTTTCAAATATATTTCCTTCTTTTAAGCCTGACTGAAATAACTTAATTAATGTTTTATCAAACCTTCTATCTCCTCCTTTTTCACAGCTCTTAGGAAAGTGTCCGCTCACCATTTAATTTATGATTTTAAATCCTTATCCTCTAGGTTTTTTGTTTTCTTGTTTGTTACTGAATCTTTATACTCAGGAAAAGTCTAATTGAATTATATCAATTTAACTTGGGATAGGACGACCTGACCAGAAGGGATCACAAAGTCTTTTCCTCTGACATTGCAGCCAGCTATTTCTACCAGAAAAGGAAACAGAGTATTTTAATTGCATACCAGAAATCCTTCAGAACCCATAGCAATTCCAAACCCCATAAGAACATACCAATATGTGGCTGGTAGCCACAGCCATTGTATTCTCTCTGCTTCATTACTATGAAATAATGTTCTTTGCCTCTCATTATCCTTCTCTTTAGACATGAGCTTTCTAGACTTTTGAGGAGGTAAGGGGACATTAATCGTTTTAATTCATGCAACCAACAAGGTGGCACAGATGAGGAAATTATTATTTTTTAACTGAACGCACTGGTAGTGATGCACCCAAGTGTTCAAAATTAGCTTTATTTTTCAAAGTTTCTAGAGGAACAGAATGCAGGATCAGTAGTATACATATTAACAGCACCAATTATCCATGTGACTACTACTCTTCTTGAGCTCTGTATATTTCAAAAGATAGTTTCTTTCTTTACGCTTTGTGCTTAAAGTGTGAAATCCAATAAAATAAACCAGAGAAGTTTTGCTGGTATCATGGGCTTTTTTACTGCTTCCCATTGGGTCCATCAGGCTAATTAATTCGTGTGATATAACCATATATATTCTGCAAGTGATTCCTGGAGATATGTGGGCAGAAAAAGGTTTCAGAGTTTTTGTTCTTCTTCATTTATATTTTTTTTTCCAGCCTTTTCCTTTAATTCTTTTCACAAGAAGCAATAATTCCTGCTCAAATGTCATTGTGCTCTTACTTCCCTTCCCCACAGCTCCTGGTTAGGGGAGTTGCATTTGCATCATGTTGATGAATGAATTTTCATCATGATGTTCTCTCAGCCAGAAGTGCAAGCACATTTTATTTCATCACTCTATGACATGTCCATAGAGACAATAAGTAATGGAGAATTTAAAGAAAAATATCAATAATTGAGGAAATGCATGCCTAAGGTTGTTTTGGGTTGGAGGACTTTAGCTGTCTATTTGGAAGGTTTTTATATTGGGGATTAAACATCACAATGTTGGATTGCATTTGCACTCATCTTCCAGGATCATAGCCAGCATGATATCAAACAATTTGCTATGCAGTATGTTTTGAACATGAGGTTTTTTTAAATATTCACCCCAACTGCAGGAGCCTATGTAGAGTAAGGGTTTGTTCCCCTTTTGAACTCAAATTTGATATGGCCATGACAGAAAAGTCTTTACACACTGGTCTGCTAGACTTTGACTAACCATAATAGTAAAGAAAGGCCAGGAGATACACAATTGATTTCATTATCAGTAATACCCAGGAGACAAAAAAATGCAGAAATAATAATTTTTTTTTTGTTCAAATAAAAAGTTTTCTCTGGAGGTTTGCAGTTAGGGTGCGTGATAACCTTTTAAATCTTTGAAGTGATTATGTGAATTTTCTTGTTGTGTATACCTTTCTGAAAACAAACCTGACTTGTTCATTTTACTAATCTCAGAATTTACATAGTTCTGTATTTATTATCCAAATATAACCAATAGCCAATTATTTATGAAAACATTTATTTATTTAACTACACTATACAACAGTGGATGTGTATCTAAATTGTAAAGCATGTATCTTAATTGGTATCAAATTACTACAAATTAAAAAGTGATGTTAATTTTAGAGCAATCAAATCCTTATTTAAGACATTTAATATAATATGTCATCAAAAAATGTTTGCTAGGAAAATCCTATAGAGACTTAGTGTCATATTCTCTTTATTATCCCGAGGCAGTGATAGTTAGTTAAAATTTCATTATAGGAATACTAAATATCAAAGAATTTTTACAAGATGTTTCACAATGCAATACATACTCCAGTCTAATCAATTACATGTTTGCTTTTTAAAACCAATCATTGTATCAAGCAGCTAAAGAAATCTGGGGACATCATTTCAAGATGATGTTCTAGCATATGAAAAGAAATTCCTCCTTATTTTCATTTTAATTGGAGGAAAAGAAAAGCTGTAGTTATCAAGAAATTTTCATGTACTATTCCTTAGTTTCATTTTTAAACAAAAGGGCACTTTTGATGTATTTGATCACTTATAATGAAGAGATATTGCTTTGGTTTCTAACTGACCCTCATTTTTATAAACACTTAATGATGTTCACAATTCAGTATTCCTATTATTATCACTACCCCCAGGGAAATTATGTTATATGAAATCTTTTTGGTCCTTGCATTGATAATGGGACTGGATGGACCTACTTACTTACGCACTTTTGTTCCCTCAACTTTGTTTAGAAAGTCTTATAGGATAGAGTAATATTTTTCTTAATAAGTGTTTCTAAGCAGTTCTTTCAACTACAGCACCTTCTTTTTCAACTAGTTTACTTAAGTGAAAATAAAAATCTCTATCAGAGAAATGAGTTTCAATTATAAGAATATGACTACAACTAAGTAGAAAAGAATTGTGACCATTAGTTTGTCTAGAACCTCTCTCATTTGCTCATAGAAAATAATAGTTGGCTCAAGTTTCTCTGCTTGCAAAATTTTAACAGCAATAGATACCTCCAAACTGGTAAGGCATTTTCTATAGCAGCAAACACGTGCTTCTATTGTCTGTCTCTGAAAATTTGCATCATTTCTTTCAGTTGATTGTGGTCAGTTTTAATAGGAAGAATGACAGTGCTTCAATTCTCATTCTTAGAGACAGGAGTAAATTAGAAGCCCAGTAACTTCTATCCTCTGATCTCTCATAGTCATGGGGCAGGAGCATGCATGCAGATGTCTCTGACCAGGTTACTGTGGGAGAGGATTCAGATCCTCTTGGACTGGAGAGGACTTAAGTCCTAGTGTCACTCCTAGGTTGTAATATGAAGTTGCATGCCATCACCACTGCTTCACTAGTTAAAATCTGATGTGTTTTCAGTTTTCTTAGATAAAAAGTTTATACCTAATTTATAAATGGATTCCAGAATCTAGGCTCTGCCACTTTTACATACCAAAGCCACTATTAGAGCCCAGAGTCACAGGTCACTCTGGAGAAAAATACTATTTCAAAAGCATGTTTGCATTTTAAATTTTGGGATATCTGCTGTCCAAATTTTCATATTGTTTGTCTTTTTTTTTGCTGCTTTCCCTCCTCACAAATACCCCATGAAACCCATGCACTTAACTCTCAGCCTTAGGTTCTGCATAGAAAGGAAAAGTTTAAAACAGAACAGTGTAAAGCCCAAAACCTGGTCTTTTAAAGCCTCCCTTCTGTCTGCCCCAGACAAAAAGTGAGAAAAAAAATCTACAAAGTTGAGATATTTAGATTCAAGCTTATATATGTGTGTATATCTGTGCACACATATATATGAACAACTACAAAAGCACACTTCAAAACGTATGCTTTCACATTCATAGATTCACTATGTTTGCATTTAGTTTAGCATTTGAAAGTTCACAGTATTCTACTTCTTTTTTTACGCACTTCTTTCTTTCTGTGAAGTGTAGTGGATCTGTTCATGGCATTTAAGATAGATGAAACCACTCTGAAAGATGTTCATATTACCTGGCCTTGTGAAGGTCTGATTACTTTGCTATTGGACATCAATACATTTCTTTCAACTTTGCTGACATCTCATTAATCGTGAGTAAATTCATGCCAGGTCCTTGCAAGAATTGTAATTGATGCCCAGTGGCATCCAACCAGGCTCTTAAATTGTTCATCAATAAAGTAACATGTAAATTCTGTCCTTGAGAAACAATAAACCTCCTTTATTTGGACCCAAACAGACAATCCCAACATTTATTTTTAAAATCTACAGTTACTAGGTTACTAGAAATTACACTTAATCATGAGGAAGAATTCATAGAAAAAAAAGAGCAGATGGAAAGCTGAATAATGAGAGCCAAATATGAGCATTATATTATACTGTAACATAGCTATAATACATGATTCTCTGACCTGGAATTAAATTCAAGGAGCAAAATTTGTATTTAGAAGAACATAGTGGTGAACAGGGGAAAGGAAGGGAAGGGAAGGGAAGGGAAGGGAAGGGAAGGGAAGGGAAGGGAAGGGTTCCATTCTGTTACACTTACTGTTGCATTGCTGCCCACATTGCTCATTTTTATTTATCTACTCATATCACATTTATATGCACTGTTCAATTCTTGATTGTAGCTTAAAATTCTATAATACAAAGATAAAACTTTGGAATTCAGATATCAGCTTATTTTTCAGACTTTCAATACTATCAAAATGTGTACCTTTTAGGACTCTACGAGATATTCATGCTAACAATTACTGTTTACAAACTGCAATTCTAGTGAGCTGGACAACTGTGATTTTTAAGACTTTACATTAACATATCTTTTGTATTCACTTTTTCTGCTGAGACAGTCAAAAACTATCCTGCATAACCTGTCACACATTTCACACCAAAAGTGTATACAGAATTCCTTTTTAAAGTACTATGCTTTACCTGTCTTGGAGGAAACATCCAGATACTGTGACCAGATACATTTTTCTTGTCATTTTTCTATTGTTAAGTCATCATAAGAGAGAAATATCAATTTGAGAAGTAGTGTCACAAATCATAATGCTCTTAGTCCTTACATGTAAAAAAAAAAAAAAAAAGGAAAGATGTTAAATGAAGTGCTAACTCTTTGGAATTGACGGAAGAGAATTCTTCGGATTTCAGTTCAGTGAGCAGCAGCACAATGGCACAAGGCATCTTTCTGTGCATGCACACACACATGTTTGTGTGTACATAAATGTGTGTACATGGGTCTGGGTTCATATAAATGCAGTACTGTACTACAGATTTACAATGCACTCCAGTTCACAATACAGTCATTGAAATGCTTAACGTAATTCGATAGGGCTTTCCCATATTAGGTAAGGAAGAACAATAAATTAACCTGCATTTCCAGGATCCAAACTGAGCAAGTATATGAATACATCCATGAATCTGCCTGTAATATTCAACATTTAGAGCTGATTAAATTAGAGTGATGTATATATCCCTTTACATTTATACATATTCAGTTAAAAATATATATGTTTTACAAGGGAATGTATGAATAAAAAGAAAGAAAGAAAAAAAGAACCGGCCTTCAAAAGAAAAGAATACCCCTAAAACCACCTCAGAAAAAAACCAACAAACCATAAGACCTTCTAAGTGGTGTATAACTAAGTGAAATACAATGGCTTACAACTGCTGTTGCTTGCTGAATTTTTCTTCTGTTATAGTAGTGTTCTCTCGCTTTACTTAAGTGCAATACTGATACAAATGAAAGGAAGAAGAACCTTTGATATATTTATCTTAAATTAAATTTAAATTTTGCTTCATTCAAAACCATATTCGTGGACTGTGAACAAATTTGATTTTCTTATTCACAGGAAAGTAATAATTAGGCTTTTTAGAAATCAGTGGAATTAAATAATTCACATATTATCTAAAAGGACTAAAAAAATCTCCCCATTGTAAATGGCAAACATTTGTACAGATATTGCCATTTATATCCTCATAGTCCCTTCAAAGACAGTGCTGAACAACTCAGGAGCTATCAAAACAAGTGGGGCAAGGGATTGGCAGGGCAGCTGTGCCCCAGCCTTGCTGGGGATTACAGTGAATGCAGGTTGAATTTTTGTTCAACAACACACTTCTACAGCAAATAATCAAGACCTTATACGGAGCTACAGTAGAAGCATCATTACTGGAAGATCCAGCAAAGTTACAATATCTCTCTGCTCGGAGCTAGTACACCTGCACATTGAATACTGACTTCAGTTTTGAACCTCTCAGAGGTCTCTGAAGAAAGTGAAGACTGCCGTGCTGGTTGGGGCACATGAGGAGTGGTTGATGTAGCTGGATTAGTATGGCAACGCTGTCTAAGATATGAGTCAATAGCAGCCTATAGTTACCTGAAGGTTATTTCAGAACTGAGGCACACAGACTGCATCTTGCAAAGTTTACACCTGACAAGAAGAAAATATTCTTCACTAGGAAACTAGTGCAGGCTGCAACAAGATGTTCATTGGAAAGGCTGTGGATCTCTACTCTCGGAAGCCTTAACATTTAGCTAGATAAAGCCACAGCTGACTAGTCTAGAACTGGAGACAGTCCTGCAATGATTAGATGCATAGACTTACTGTGTGAATACTTATTGTGATCTTAAGATGTAAGAAAGACTCCCAGTATCCCAGGAATCTCTAAATCTGATTCAGCCTCTTTTTTTTTTTTTTTTTTGGATACTTTTACTTTAGTGATAGAAAACTTCCTCAAATCAGAGTTCAAGTAATCTCCACCAGAAGATACCTTGTTCCATCTAACAAATTCCACAAGCAGTCATTAATTCTCTATACATGTAGATACTACATTGTTTAATAACTTCACTTTTTTACTGACTTATTTCAAGTGTCCATCCCTCTTAGTTGTTTGTTCTCCTGGCAGACTGCCTGTTGCTGGTGATATAAGTATGTGGGAGTTAACAAAGCCTGTTGTTATTTTTATTGCAAACAAATTTTAAATGCCGTTCATCTCACAGATCTCATGGTTCCTGTCCTCGTCCCTCTTCACTGTACAAATCTGCAAACTCTTGAAGTGACAAGTGATTTATAAATTTGATACGTTAACTTCTGGCTTAAAGCTCTGTATGACAATGTACCAGCTAAGAATTATTCAATAGCCAGCCTAGAATTATGTGTCCCATTGTTCTGGTTTCTTATCCTCATTAAAAAAAAAAAACCAAAAAAAAAGTGAAAATATTTTTTGGCATTTATATGACACCAGCAAGATTAAATGTGATTAATGACCTTATTTCACAAACTCTTGGATAGCTGGTCAAGAAAAAAAATCTCATCCATATGTGGTGACATTATCGTTGTGTTGCTCAATTTTGGCTCACGATCAATAGAATAATTTTTAGACATAACTGGACTAATGCTTCCACTTACTCCAGATGCTTTTCTACTTAGATTATTCCTGAAAATACCACTAATGGGCTTTTACAAAGATTTATGCAGCCATATAATCCTTTCTGTGAAGAACATTATTGCCAGTGCAAAAATGTAGTTCACCTCTAGCTAAGTCTGGAAAATTACAAAGAACTTCGTATAATCTTACAGACAGAAAACACTCTAGGTGTGCCACATTTAAAGCTACTTTGGTCACTTCTATATAACTTAACAGAAATCTCTACTAAATTCTTACAGACAATGTAAATGCTGACTTATACATAATGGTAACCTACCACAGAAACAGTTTGTCACAAGTTCTGCAATTACTAGCAAAACAAAGTAATATTCATTGGGAATAAGAAGACCAAGACTTGGTATTCAGAAAACTTTGCATTTGAACTAAGAAGTCTACTTTTTAAAAAGTATTCCATAATAATGAATTCTTCAACAGTATTCCTCAACAGCTTGGGTCTGGGAGTCAGGTCTGGCATGAATAACAGATGCAGAGCGGAGTTCTCCTGTCATATGAAGAGCACCAAGATAATAAAAAAATCATGTATTATTCTTACTCATCTATCATATGAACTCACAAATTTATATATTTATACGATTCAAATAACATGTAAATTACACAAGACCCACCACCCAAGTAAGCAAGAGTATTTCTTTCACAACAGATTAAGGATTAGGGTTACTGGTTAGATCCAGCACAGTCAGGGACTCATTGACAGCTTTTTTTGTGTTCTAGAAAAGAGGAAGCATCATCTGCTAATCTAAAAAAAAAAAAAAAATTTTTTTTTTTAAAGTTAGTGGAACAGTCAATAATTCTAGATTTTTGCATTAAAGTATTGAAACAGGTCTATATAAGTTGTGGAGTACAGAAGCTACTAGCAGAACTGTTTGAATCTGAAAAATACCACAGGGAGAGTTTCAAACATTGGGGTTGCATACATCATCACATCGTGACCCTCTGGTGGTAAAAATAAGGTGAAGAACTTGGATCAAACTGTACAAGCATCCTCATAGCTGTTATCTGAAACAGGAAAGAACATTTTTGAAATAGTAAGTAGCAGATTTAATTTATATTTTGGTTTTGGTAAATTTAAAAACTTTTTTTGTATGCTAACATCAAACTGCAGTTGAGAGAACATAGTAACCATCGGAATATAGTGTGTCCTGTTTCCAAGACCCTGAGAAGCAATAAACCCAGATATTAAACCATTCACACACATTCATCAGCACATGAGAGTTTTAAGGTACCCAGTATGTAACAGGTTCTGTAGTGAGCTGCATGATATATCTGATTTGTTTTAGGGCTGATAAAGTGAGATAATAGTATGGAAAAAAAGGCATTCCAGTAGCAAATGTCAGCTAGTTTATCTCTGACACACAGCTGAGCATTCTAGAAGAGTTCTTGATCTTCCAGGATCTCTCACAATTTATAAGTGACCAACCTGGCCTTTTGAAACTATGGATTTTCATACAAAGTGAGCAGGAAAAACCTGTGGTAAACTTGGAAAAAAAATCCTTTTTTTTTTAAATAACATTGACTTGCAATCCTTGGAGGAATGTTCAGGGCAACATGATATCTTGCCTTTTCTCTTGAAAATTTTGTCTCTTGCATTCAACTTTTTGCTGTTTTTCCATTAGGAAAATACCTGTGGATGCAGGAATCTTTCTTCTTTTCATTATTCCAAAACCCACTTCCCTCCTTCATACCAGAAACCTTTACAAGATGATACTAGTTATAGTCAATAGACAGGTAGCTCTAACTGAAGTATATAATATTCTGACTGTATTGATCAGGAGTAATAAAGATGGAATAAATTTAAGTATTTAATCTGGTTTTTTGATAGTACATGAGCTATTCCTACTGTAATAACATGACATGGGAAAATTATACCTGACTGACTGAGATGGTCTTGTGTAGTGTACTCTTACACTTCTTTTGCCACAGGCATTATTGGGGAATTGGATGTGAAAAGCTGATCATGTATGCAAGTATTACTGGATGGTTTTGGGAGGAACATTTCTATATTGAAATATGTATAAACTAAATGGGTGAAAATTTAACTAAAGATATTCTTGTTTAAGAGTTTTTTGCTATTTTTATCAAAATAAAAAAGAAAAAGCGGACATGTTTGTATTTACTAAATATTTTTCGTTTTATGCATAGTTCCAGAGATGGACACTTTGAAATAGAAATTGGTATGATCTCTTTTAAAAGATAGTTGAGCTCCTTTGATACATGAATATGTCAGAATACACAACTGAGAGATCTCATTGCACAATTGCACTGTACCTGGTGGGAGACATCTCAATGTGAAATAATACTGGGTAGAAAAATTTTATTACAATGTAAATCCATATCAATAATGTTTCTCATAGTTCTACAGATCAATAACATCATGGAAGCAGAAGTACTGTAATAGTAAACTGATGAGAAGCTAATTTTATCACCAGGGATAAAAATTTTAAAGAAGAATTATAGACCTCTAGAAGCCTTATTCAATTTTACATATTGGGCTCCAAAGATTTATTTCATCTTTAATTCAGGTTTTTGAAATAATTTCATGTACTGGTTTTAGCATATACATATATATATATATGATATATTATATTTATAATCATCATAACATATATATAATGCTATATATATATAACACATTATAAAACATGTGGTCATCATAATTATATAAATATAATATAATCATAGAATGCCTTGGTTTAGAAGGCACCTCTAAAGGTCATCTAGTCCAACGCACCTGCAGTAAGCAGGGATATCCTCAACTAGATCAGGATGACCTTGACCTTGAATGTCTCCAGGGATGGGGCGTCCACCACCTCCCTGTGCAACCTGTTCCATTGTTCCACCACCCTCATAGTAAAGAACTCCTTCCTAATGTCTAATCTAAATCCACCCTTCTCTAGTTTAAAACCCTTCATCCTATCACTACATGCCCTTGTAAACCGTCCCTTCACAGATTGCCTGTAGGCCCCCTTCAGGTACTGCAAGGCTGCTATAAGGTCTGCTCAAAACCTTCTCTTCTCCAGTTTGAACAACCCCAACTCTCTCAGTCTGTTTTCATGGGAGAGATGTTACAGCCCTCTCATAAGT
>JANIJG010011922.1:9974-36445 GCA_024611175.1 Megaceryle torquata | reverse complement strand
TGGTGGCTTGAGAGATTTGAGAGATGTATAGCTGAACTGGTCCTTCTTTGAGCTTTTGGAAAGCCCAAGCTTTCCTATTAGCTGAAGTCTAGATCTGAGCAAAAATACTCTACCTGGGTATGTTTTTTTCAGTATAGCTGTAGTGCCACACACCGTACTGAGATCAGAGTCATGTTCTGCTAAGTGTAACAGGAACACAGTACTGTATTCTAATTATTTTGCCATCTAAATTAACAATAGATAGAAAGGATTGAAGAAAGAAATCCTTTCCTCCTATTGAAAGGGTGAGAAATAGAAAGGCTTGAGGGATATGGCCAAATGCCCAGGGAAAATATGCGAAGCAGCCAGGCATTGAGTGAAACTGCCCTGAGGCCCAGACCAGACCAGTCTCTTAACATTTACAATTCTCTCCCCCTCTTTCTCTGTTTGGAAATGAATTTAATTAAAGTGAATAGGAGTTGCTAAGAGACCAAAGGAGTTCTGGAGTTTGTTGCCGGGGCTGAATTGCCACTCTGCTTCCAAGGCTTTGCGCTAAGAAGGCCGATGTAACTTGAGCCTACATAAAGCACTCATGGCTCTGTGGAAAGCCACTCTTTCCTCCTTGTAGTTACAGTCTGATTTGCCAGTTCTCAGTTCCTTTCTTAATTTTACTGAACTGATTGTTTCCTCCTAGACGGCAGCAAAAACGAGGTTCATCTCTTTACAGCATTCCTCTGCCTGAGACCACCTTGTATATTTCTCCCTGTGATCTTTCAGGTTGGAGGTGGCAGTTTTAGGTGCAGTCTATCATTTGGAAATTAAAAGGTTGTCTACTTCTAAACTCTCTCTAGTTTGTTACTTCTCAGCCTTTCCTTTGCTCCACCATGATTTCTGCCCAGCATTGACAATAGGCCAGGTGGACTCTTCCCACTCCATTTCTACAGCTCAACGTTTTGCTTCCACACCCTAATGCATGCTTGAAACACCAGGAGTATCCAGACAATCTCCTGGGCAAGGGTTGTTTACCTTCCAAGAGCAAAGGCAAGAGGTGATCTGTTTAGCTTCACCTGGTCACATTACTGCTAAATTACTCCTTTCATTTTTACCTGACTTCTGTTATCTCAGGACCACCCATATGCATAAGATGATTAGGAAGATAACCTATAGCCTGGGAAGACATGTGTCTGCTCTGGCCTGTGGAACTACCCAGGTGAGAAGATTTCTGCATGGTGAGTAGCATATTCTGAAACAGTCCCTGGGTGGAAAACATTTTCCTCATCTGAATGCAGCAGTGACCGTGCCAGCAGTGTTCTGGGAGAAAAGCAAAGAGCAACAATAGTCTTCTAATAAACTGAGTTACTATGGTATCCTTGGTGCTTCCACGCTTTTAAAACATATTCTTTGAGCATGGTTGCAGGGCTGTTTGTTCACAGTAATGTTAATTTAATGGAGCCAATGGCAACTCACCTGCAAAAATGGTATCAGAGGACCACTGAATGATGATAATGAAGTTTATTATTCATATTATCAGTAGATATATTTTGCAAATATTTCACTTACATAAAACAGCTTTAGTCTTCATGAAGTTATTTGTGAATTCACTGCAAAGAACAGCTGAAGAGGGAAATAAATTAATTGTGGTGACAGCAATTCATCTTTTATAAAACAGCTCAGTAGTTATTGCAAATACCCACACAACTAATTACATTTTCTGTTTATCCTCAGGTGCTTATTTCAAGATTCAGCCTTCTGTACAGGAAGCCCTGATGGAGGGGAGACCAGTTGTAGCCTTGGAAAGCACCATCATTACACATGGCATTGCCTATCCTCAGAATCTGAGGTGATAGATTTTGATGTTCCACATTCTACAATGTTGTAAGAGCAAGGCATATAACTGGGAGATCGGTGTCAGTATTCTTGGTCAACTCAAAACCTTTGTAAGATCAAATGGAAATGCCAGCTTCCTAGGCATGCAGAATATGAGCTCTGGTGTAAATCAGTTACATCTGGACTTCTAAGGAGAGCAGAATCTTACGACACATATGGGATACCTATTTAACTCATTATCCAACAACTTAAATTTCCAGTTTCCTTTAAAATGTGGCAGCAGATAATGTCCTTGTTTGCTTTAAGACAGCTACCAGCATTTTCAGCTGCATAGTTTGTGTAGACATTAAACACACTCTTCGGTATAGCTTTCATAATGCAAAAAAGTTGTGAACACAATAGTGAAATCTGTTCCTTAGTCCACTCGAGCAGCTCTTGTGAGAGCTCTTGGTTCCTCCTCGCTTTCTGTACCCTGCATAGAAAAAAAACCCCAACCAAACCCAAAACCACATCTACCCTTTGTTTATTCAGTAGATTTGTGTTTCACTGAGCAGCAGTGTCAGAAATCATTGCACCCTTCTCTCCATCCTCGCTTCCAGAAAGCACAGGAAGGTTTTGGTATTGATTTTCCATCTTGCTTTTAACCTGGCCGTTACTTTGTCTGACATTCTCTCTCAGAAAAAATTTGGTTTTGGGGAAGAGACACTTTCGGTAGAGATCACCTAGTGTATGTACATACAGCTCAGAAAGGGACAAGAAGCTACTCTTAAAAATGATAGTGTACAAATGATAAAGTATAAAAACTGTGAAACTCAGAAAGACCTAGTCTGCAGCCCTGGAATATTCGCAGGCTGCAGCTTTCTGGCATTGTTGTTTCTCTGCATCTAACTGCCTGTACTGTGAAAAATATATCCCAATCATTTGAGCAGAGCTGGAATTACCTGGGGTTTCTGTGAAGTTCTAGGATCTCAGAAAAATCACAAGTAATAGATACAGAAAGGTCCTATTTTGAGAGGATCCCTATTTTCAGTAGTCTGTTGTACAACAAGATTTGCCTGTAAACCAAGTGATTTTTCTCAAAAATGAAGCACAGAGTTTAGACATTGCTGTCCTGAAAATGGGAGCTCTGCACTTCTGCAAATTCAAGTGCAAAGACTTCTGCCATTAGGAAGATACAGAAGAGGAACCAGACTTAGGTGAAACCCCAAGAACCGTATAAAACTAGAAACTGGGAAGGATGGCCATTAAACATGGCTGTTTTCTTATCTGATTGTTTGCTTCACTGATTTTATGATTGTTGTCTTGTTTATCTTATTCTAGCATGGCCAGAGAGGTGGAAGAAATTGTAAGAACAAATGGAGCAGTGCCAGCCACTATAGGTATTTTAAGGGGTCAAATCCACGTGGGACTCACAGATGAGGAACTTGAGTTCTTGGCAAGCAGTAAAAATGTAGCTAAAGTGTCTCGGAGAGATCTTCCTTACATCCTCAGCCAGGTATGGTATACTGACTTTCTATTGTTTTTTATGCAGCAATAGTATAGTGCTCTCCAGCTTCAAGCCAGGTGGCTTTTAAACCTCTTGAAAAGATCATGTGAAGTGGTATCTTATGGGCAAGCTCAAATGTGGTCCTACCCAGAATCAAAATACATCAGAGTAAGGGAATAGCAGCCATAACATAGGGCTCTTGAAAAGTCATTCTGGATTGGCTGGCAAGCCATCAGCACTTGGCTAAGAATATTCTTACTGGCATGCTAAGGCCTCATCACATTACATGTAAACTATGTGACACACAGGCCACCCTGAGTAATGCACACAATGCTTAAGGTGACACTAGCTGCCCTTGAAGCCTTCTGGTTGGAAAGCCCTGGAGAATGAAAGCCTTTGCTATCATCGGGGCAAGAATGGTTTATGTAGCAGGGACAGTGATTCCTCTGCAGTTTTGCCTAATAGAATATTTGTATCAGAATTTCTTTTGTCAGTTGGTGACAGCAGGCTGTTCTGACATTGCTGTGTGACAGACCACAACCATAGCTGCCTGCATGTGGTGTTCTCCAGGCCACCCTGAGTGATGACTGCAACTGATTGTCCCCTGACAGGGCTTATCCGGTGGCACTACCGTGTCTGGAACAATGATTGCCGCACACAAAGCGGGAATCCACGTGTTTGTCACAGGTGGCATAGGAGGTGTCCACCGGGGAGGAGAGAATAGTAAGAAAATCTATACATCTACTTTCCTCTATGTTGCTACTGTGTTAATTCCATCTTTTTCCTTTTTCCCAGTCTGTCCTGCAGTAAATATCTACTCAGAAGAGTGAAGTTGTCATTCTTCTTGACCATACTATGGTTGTTTTCTCCCCAGTATCTCATATCCAGAAGCTTCAGACTATTCCTCTTGAGCACCAGCCAGTTGTTAAGAGGGTGGGAGTTGCTCTTTATCCTTCTCTTACACGGGGTTATATGGATATTGTTTGCCGGTGCAATGGGAGCCAATTGTACCTCTCCCAGTTTGTAATGGCTGGATAACCTGATACTGACTACAGCACACAATGTTTTTATCAACTTGCTCACAGCTGAGGAGGAGAGTCTCACCAAAAAAAACTTAGGCCCTGGTCTGTGTTAAAGGTGCATGCAAATCTTTGGAAAATGGCCCAGCCTTGGTTTGGCAGTGTAGTTTTTGACCTTTAAGTACATCCTCTCTTCTTAGCTATATATATTCCCAGAACAGCACAAGCACATTGCCCTGCTGGATGCCATCCCTTTCAGATGTGATATAAATTCCGAGACCAAGGAGTTTTCTGAGGTCAGCAAACTTCTGGGGAGTTTTTTTTGCCAGTGATGTCAATACCAAAATCAAAATCCACTTAAATTATATTCTGTCTCCTTGAGCTTTGTCTTTACTCTATAACACCTTCTTCCTTCTACCAAATTTTTGCATGCTGTTTATTGATGTGATCAAAGAGATGCAGTGCAAAGCTGCACCTCTGCCCTAAGCTGTGTGACTTCTTTTTGTCAATATGTCTTTCCATCTCAATACCTAAAAGCATGATCTAAACCTGTAGTATTTGTCTTTGGATCTATGTGATTACTAAAGCAGGCAGTGGCATCCCAGGCAGATGTGGCTTTTTAAGAGGGCAGATCACATTGGCTCGGAATACAACACAATCACCCATATAATGGCTGCTTGTCCTTTGACAGCTCTGGATGTGAGTGCTGACTTGACAGAGCTAGGACGAACTCCGGTTGCTGTTGTATCTGCAGGAGTCAAGTCTATCCTCGATATTGGCAGGACACTGGAATATCTGGTAGGTAGCATGGGCCACTAAGCCTGAAAGCAGATAATGCTGTACGCTGTATACGGAATGCTCAGTGGTATTGGGGCAGGTATTAAGCCTAAGGTTTTTTGAAATGACTGTTGAGAGGACGTGAAGCCATATTTACAGTTCTCTAGCCCTGGGGCTCTACATGCACTGGGCTGCTCCCTAACATAAATCAGTCTATGCAAAGGGGGCTGTTTCATCAGCTATTCCAGCTGAGGCCAGAGGCAGCACAAGCTATGCCCTGTTTCTCTGGCCTTAGACTTGCTTTTCTGTGAGAATGCTCCAGAACTGATGGATCAGACAAGATAGATCCATCAAACACTAAAATAAAATCAGAATTAAAATGAGAAATGAGTCGAAGTCACTTTTAAAGGTTTGGTCAGCACTTCAGGTGACAGTCAACATCAATACTTCTCAAAAAATCACAAAGAGAACTCATTTCTATTCCTGTCAGCTCATAACATATCTTCAGATCACCTTGGACTCGGTATTGCACTAATGACAGCTGTGTGGTTTTTGATCAGCTCTGAGAACCAGCAAGTGATGTGAATATCTCCTGTGTCTCAGCAAGCCAGATTCTGTCTTAACCAGTTACTGTGTCTGGCTCTTTGCTTTGAAAGCGTTGGTAATAGAACGGCATAGAATGGGATGCATAAAAATAGCCAAACGCTGTGCAGAAAAGGCAGTTCCTTCCTGGGTAGAAAGAAAAAGCTCCATTCTTTTGGTGGGTCTCCTTTCCCTCCATTGGTTACCTGCTTGTCTCACCTCCATTGCTGCAGGAGACTCAGGGAGTCTGCGTGGCTTCCTTTGGGGAGTCAAGGGAGTTCCCAGCCTTCTTCTCACGCCAGAGTGGCTTCCAGGCACCATATCATGTCCAGGATGAAGAGGAGGCAGCTGAACTCATCGGTGTGTTTCAGAAGAGAAAGATCCATGTAGGCCCCTGGAAAAAGAGGAACAAAAAAAATCACTTTGGATGAGGCTCTTTTTTTTTTTTAACTTTGGAGAAGAGTTTGTCCCCCAAAAAACCAAGCCATCCTGAAGGAGCAGGGAAGTTCAGTCTCTACTGCAAGTTTTTCAGCTACCTGCAGCCACCTTGGCATGCTCATACACATTTTGCTCATGCTGGCAGAGGGAACACGTATGTTAATGTGCTTAAAAAAACAGCTTCTGAGCCTTCAGAAGTGAAATAGGTTTCCTTTAAAAAAAGAAAAATATTTCATTGCCCTTTTTATTGTACAAACAGATTCAAAAGAAATAGGCAGGTATAAATTGATCGGTAGCTGGAAAAGATCCTGTCCTTGGATCAGCTAAGAACAGGAGTTCCAGCTCTGTGGGTTCCTGCACCCCGCACCCACTCTCCTCTGTCCTTTTCCTTCAGTGTTTGATTTATCCAAGGAGAACCACTAATGATCTGCCCATCCTCTCCCAGACACTGCTCTAGGGCTAGGCCTGAACAGTGGGGTGCTTATAGCAGTGCCCTGTCCCCAGGAGCGAGCTGCCTCAGGCCAGGTCATCGAAGAGGCCATCCAGCAAGCTCTCGATGAAGCCAGGTGAGAAGGAACCTCAGCCCTAGCCTTTGCTCACATGGTGGTCTTGGGGAAGCAAACAGCTTCAGAAACACTGCTGCAGGGGCTGTAGCTCAGCTTAACTTTGGGCATGGGTAAGCACACAACATGCTTTCAGCTGTAGTTTTATCTAACCTGAAGCTTGTTTACAGGACATTTTATGGTATGTGGTTATGGAGATAAATTATCTGCTGGCAGCAGTGTTTCTCTGATGCTTCTTAAGCTCAGTCCTCCTCATATGCAGGCATTTTCTTTATATTTGCAGGTCCAAAGGGATCACAGGCAAAGAACTGACCCCTTTTATGTTACAGAAGCTCAATGAATTAACAGATGGGAAATCACTGGACTCCAGTATCCTTTTACCGAATAGAGGGGAAAAAATAAAATACTCCACTGTACGTCATATCTCTTCTGATAATGCTTGGTGGAAAATGCTGCCACTTTACTGACAGCCTAGCAAGGGGCAAACACTTTGGTATTTGCAAACACATGAGAGCTTAACAACTGCATCCTGCTTTTTCAGGAGCATCCTTCCTGTCCTGATCCTCTTTGCATTAAAAAATTGGAGGCCAGCACAGACAGTAGGTGCTCCAGAGCCCAAAGAGATCCCTCACATCTGATCCCTGAGCTTGTCTGCTCCATGATGGAGTCTCAGGACACTGAGACAAGGTTGCACACTGGAAGGTACGTTGGGCTTCCCAGAGCACTTCATTGTACATCACTCTGCCTTATCCAGCTCTTTAAGTGGGTGCAGAGTAAGAGAAACTTGGAAGGTAAACACCCCTGGGGGAGCAGGAATCCTCCTGCACAAAGAGGAGAAAAGATGATCCACTGGCTGGGATGCCAACGTAAGATCTGGAAGAGCTGTGGGTTCATATCCAGTTTCTACTGCTGGCCCTCTAGGAGACCTGCTCAGTCAGGGCAGATTGGTAAAGGCATTTCTGAATATTAGAGCTCTATGCATCCACAAAGTGGGGCTTTCAAAGCCTCTGATACTCTGCTCCCAGTGAAACTGCTAAAAAAATTGCTTATAGAGACTTGGCAAAAATCTCAGTAGTCATCTCTTTCTGGAAAAGCTGGCCAAGATCCTCCAAGGTTTTGAGACTCTTGGTTCTAGCTTAAGAAGCTCACCTCTTCCCTCTGTGAAGCCCTGGCTTCTTTTCCCCCGTCAGTCAAATGGAGATGACAGGTTTCCTTTCTGTGGACACAGTGGAAGGAAAGTGAACAAATGTAAAAGTTCAGGGTGTTCATGCAGTACTGTAACCCAGTGTATGTGCCCCCAAAGGATTGGGGTATAGAGGGATCAAATCTATCGAGTTGCACAGCATGTGTTTTCTGCTTTGTCCACCTAGGCAGTTCCTACATAGGTTTCTGACAGGTCAATCTTGCTGGTACTTTTTCTTTTCCTCAAAAAAATGCCAAGCAGACCTTGCTCTGATCCAGAACAATGCCAGAGTGGGCAGCTGCATTGCAGTGGCCCTGAGCAAACTACGGAAAGCCGGAAGGAAGGGAAACCTGAGTTGGCAAGAGAACACAACCCCACCTCAGCCAGTGAGTCCCCTGCTGCCCTCCACATAATGCCTCACTGCTTACAGCACAGGATAAATTTACATCTATTCCCAAAAGTAAAGGGTGACTCCGCCAGAGGCCAATCTTTCTGGCAGACATTCTATCCCTAGTATTTTTTATTCTTCTCAGATAAATATAATCTCTTCTTCCCCCATCCATATTTGCAGGGAACACTGACAGTGGCCTGATCCCATTAAGTCTTAGGTCACCAAATCCATTAAAACTTTAATCACCTTTTCACCTTTTACTGTGCCATTATGTACACCTTCAACCGTGTTGCTCTCAGTGCCAGGGATCTTGTGACTACAGGAGTAGTACTGGAAGAGGGTGGTGGGAAATATTTTGAGCTGCTGAGCCATACAAATTGTATAAATATCTCTTTTTGTTGGCCTCCTGCTCACGACTGCCAAGATTACAAGAGGTAAAGCATATCCCAAACAAGATACATTATAACCCTAATACTCTATGCACTATCTTGCATCTTGTGTGTGCCACATAATTTACAGCAAGTCTCTTCTGGGTAGTCTTTAGAGAGATGAAAAATTTTCTAAATACCCTTTGCAGTAGTATTTGTCAACATAAAGGAGGGCAGTTACTCTGGAGACAGTAACCCAGCATTTGATGAAAAGAGAAAAAAACTCAGCTGTATGACCCCAGAGATTCTGGAAACTTCCCATTTGTGGAGCTCTACCACTTCTTCCAGCTTTGTAGGACAATAAGACAGTGATCCATAAAGCATCACTGGGAATGGCAATTTCTCTTGGGAGCCTGCAAGAAATGACTACATTTTTCTGCTCACTTTTCCCCATTTTCTTTGCTTTTTTTACACAGTGGTGCTCAAACATTTCTGAGGTTTGATATGTCAGAAATTGTCCCAGGAGAGATGGCTTCAAGGGCACTGACGTGACCAGACACATATCACTTCTTATGTTACTCTTACCACAGAGAGAAATCACCAGCACCCATATATGTACACAAGAACATCCCGCCTGCCTCGCCGGGGCTGGCTACGAGCAGGCATAATTCAGAAAAAAACGTATTTTGACTCTAATCAAGATTCTACAGACCTGTGTCTAGCCATCCAAAATAAGCAGAGGCCTTCAGAATGTAAATTAGATAGCTTTCAAGGGGGTGGGAAAAGCAACTAAGAAAACCAAAGAAGACTCGGAAACTTTTCCCTCAAGTCCTTTCAATCACTTTCTACCTCTTTCTTCCCTCTTAAAGGTGGTGATTGGAGGCATCAACGTTGACTTTATAGCCAAGGCACAGAACCCTGTCATCCTGGTACTGTATCTAGAGTGGTTTTCTTAGCACCACTACCATTTCCAGCTACTTTTACAGAGGGTGCCAAGCAAAGAGGGGCTGGGGGGTAGGAGGGAGGGAGGGAGGTGGCAGCATGATCTCCACATGACTGCATGTACACACACACACAAACATGGGAGCGGTGGTGCTGCATACTTGGTTGTCTAGGTGGGCAGTGGAGTGATGCATACTGACCTACTCTGTTCCCATGCTGAAAGTCACTATCCCTACCTTGCAAGACAGGGACAGGGTAATGTATCATCCTTAAAATCTCCACATATGGCCCTAGCATCTACAGTTTATGTTAAGGTGCCTCGGGGCTATTCTCTGATGCCATAAGCCCAAAATGCTCTTACAGCAGAAGAGCTTCCCAGAGCACTCTCAAAGCACATGTGCAAAGAGCTAGAAGGTAAACACCTTCACTGTGCTATAGCAAATAGACTCTAAAAGGGTGGAAATCCCCAGGTAAGAGTCAGCTCTGGCTGCCTGGGACTGTCTTAACTATGGAAAGCAGCATGGATAGGAGCAAGAGACTCCATACGGAGTACACACAGTGGTAGGAAATCTTTGAGAAGAGTAGTGCTGACACAGTTACAGGTAAACAAGAGACAGTTTTCTCAGTCATAAAGGATTTGAGTCACACACACGAAAAGAGTGCTTTAAAAAACCAGAACATTTTAAATGTTACCAGACATCCCCCCCCCAATTTGCTTTGACCAAGAAACAACCAAGAAGCAAAAGTGGAACAGACCTGAAACTTCCTCATGCAAAAGACTATTTGTGTTGAGCTACGTGAAGTACAAACTGAGGTGGCGGAGCTTGCTCAAAAGTTGGTTTATGTCTCAAATTCATCTATGCTGAGTGCTGAGGCAGAAAACTCCTTCTGTCAGATGGAGCAATCTGTGAAGACCTCTCAGATAGGAAAAGATGTGCCGGGGAAGCTGTCGACTCAATAGTACAGAGGCAGAGGCCAAACAATATTCTAATGGTCAAGGGTCACCTTGCATGCTTTGGCATCAGCTATGAAGGCTTGCAAGCCCAAAAGTTCAACTGCTTCAGCTGTAATCTGACTGATAACATGCATACCCCACACTCAGCTACCTGGACAGGGAGCTAAGCTGTATCCAAGGGTGTCCTCCCAGGACATAGAAGAAGGAGGTCCCAGAGATTCTCTGAAACATTGCCAGAAAGCATCAGCCCAGTCTTATTTCAAATCACCTCAGCAAGCTCATTTTCATCTCAGTTCTTTCATCTCAGCCAGCTCCACCTGAGCACAAAATAGAAAAGATACCCAAGTACCACTCAGTTACTGGCTGAGCTGGCACAGTGCAATGAGAACTAGTAATTTATTCTTCTTCAAAAGCAGGCTGCTAGCTTTTTTCTCACTGCACCCACCTGCTCCTTTAAAGAGAGATTTAGCACCTTAATTTCTTTTGGGCACTGTGGGGTTGTACAACAGCAGAGGTCACTCACAGCTGGGGCCCTGAGCAAGAGGCTGGTTAAGACAGGTCTGGTCCATCTCTAGTTAGGACAAAGCTTGGCATAAAAAACCAGAAACTCTGCCTTTGAGGTGCACAGGGGACTAAAAGACAAGACCAGCATGCCTGACAACAAAAGGAGCTCATAAGCATTTTCAACATTCCTGCAGGCATCAGTTTTGAAAAACAGATATAGTGGAACTTCATAAAGTAGAGTCTGTGCTCATTACTGACAGCAATTAGTACCCTCTTAATATTGAAATAGGAGCCAGTGTTCAAAGCCATGGTATTTCACTTGCCTAAACAAGTATCCTTGCTTTCTACTTTGGAGTGATTTTAGTTTTTTTCCCCCTTGGTTGCCTCTATTGTGCACAGTGAGCTTTAGAGTTTAAATAGAAATTCCTTTCAAAATCAGCAACACTCAACAAGAGACAATTGCAGATTAAAATATCCTCATTCCTGGTAGAACCAGTGGCAACTGCCAGGAAGCACAAGCAAACATAATGGAGGAGCATTTGGGTTACTGAGGAGCAACAAGCAGTGAAAAGATGGGCAGAGGCCATAGGTTGCTTGCATACAGGCAGTGCTGCTTAGGTGATCTGAGCTGTTCAGGGCTTGGAGAACTGCCAGACAGAAAAGCTAAGGTGTCAAGAATTAGCATCAAGTCTCATAGACTACAGAACCAGGGAGAGTTGGGGCAAACAAAAACTGCCTGAAGGTCAGAAGAGAGTAATAAAAGAACATATTTAGATGGGAGAGCAGCCTCTCACAGTCATAGGGCTGGATGCAGAAGAAAGCATTGTGTGCAAGAGACAGGTGTACAACTTTGCACACGGGCAGAAGGAGGGTCCTTGAGGAGCTTCAGTATGAGTTTTGAGAACACCCAAAACCAGTGGCAGTTTGGAAGCAGAGTATTTCTTACTGTGAGATGGCAATATATTTACTTGTTCAGTAAGTGGTGTTTACAAGCAAGAAAAATGTGTATGTGCCAGGGGTATTCTGGTGCACCTGGGCTAACATGGGCCAGAGAGCCTGGATCAGGAGCTGCTGTGTACAGGCAAGCACACACTTCAGCAATTGCCACCCAGATGTTCAACATACTCTTGAAAGCACCAAATTATCCAGAACTGTGAAGATCATTATGACCGCCAGTGACAAGCTGTCTTCAGAAATGGAAATTATGTTTTAGAATTTTTTGAAACAAGTGCTTTAAAAGCATTTCCTATTCAGATAAAGCCAAAATTGATCTGAGGACTTACTGGTGTAATTCTTCAAGCAGGGTAATTAGAAGGAGGAGGAGACAGGTGAGGGATTGCTTGTGTTCTGGCAATTTGGCTGTTTGTGACAGACTGACAGAGGGACAGAGGAGTGGAAGGCAGAGGCAAGAGAAAAAAAGAAGCTGAGAACCACACAGACAGAGAAGAAGAGTATTTTTGATGAGGGAGATGTTCAGGGAGAAAATGGTGTGGGAAACAGTATTCAGACAGTGAAACAAATCCTTCCAGGAGTAAAGTACACAGGCAAAGTAAGAGGCAAAGGTAATAAATCTCATTTTACCTTTGAAGAGGAAACTAAATAAATGAAAAAGAAAAAAACAACCAAACCAAAACCAAAACGCTCAGACCCCAAACTACTTAAAGGAAGAGCCATGTGGCCTGGAAGGCAGCTGCAGAGCCCATCAGATCAAGGTCAGCAGCTCTGGAGTCCCAGCATTTTTGTGAGCAGGTAAATTCAGAGGGCTGCTCATATCGACTGAAACACCTGTTAGTGTTGTTCTAAGAGGTCTTAGCAAGTAAGACCGAAACAGCAATGCATGGGGAGATCAAGCAGATCTTCCCTCCTAGGAAGTGGGCTTTTGTAAAGTCTGTAGGTGGCTGGTATGATTTTTGTATTGCCCTCAGTCTGGTAGCTAGATGCCTTCTGCTCCCTCTAGTTGCTGACCTACAATTCAGCAACATCAACTTCACATGGTAATGGAGACATAGCATCTACACCAAACAACCTTCCCAGTTTTGCCAATTAACAATTTATTCTTACAGGGTGGTGGGCAAACAAATGCTGGAAGAGTGAGACGAACCTTTGGCGGCGTTGGAAGAAACTTGGCAGGTGCTTGGGTTTGCCCGTGGGTACATGCCAGCTGTGATTTGTCCTTTGGTATTCCTTCAACAGCAGGAGCTCTCACATCCGAGACACATTAGGCAATATACCAGTGGGCAGACTGCCTGGAAAAGGCAAGAGGCCATTCCAAGAAGTGAGAGGGGAGGGGCTTGGGATCAGGAAAAGAAAGGTCCACAAATAAGAATTTAATTAGCATATAGCACAGTGACCCCAAATCAATACTAAATAAGAATCACTGATCTCCAATGACTACTGAACAGCTTGGCCCTCAGCATTGAGTTAATGTTTGGTTACAGTTGCAATAGAAGTTATGTTTTCAGCAAGAAATTGAAAGGAATAAGCTTATTCAAAGCTGACTATCCATGCATCACAGACAAGAGGGACTGTGGTCAGGAATTACTGTAAAGAGAAAGGGCTACCGCTGTTGGCAACAGGAAGGGATTACACTGTACCTGGTGCTCCACCACAAGCAACAGCAGACCTGTGTTTGGGTACTGAAATTAGCAGGTTGATTGAGGATTATTCTGTCTCTTTTAACCTTTCCCAAATCTTCCTAACACAAATCTACTAGCACTTCAGATCACAAATAGGGGAGTTTAAAGGGGGAGGGAAGCCACCTGTGACACCCACTGAGGTATAATTTGTGGTACCTTGAAGTGAGAGGAGAAAGGGTTTCTGGTGAATCCATTCAGATTCAGCGGTTCCAGTAAGTGTGGTGGGAACAGCAGTGTGGGAAGGCCAGCAACAGGAAAGCTGTGAACAGATTTTCTGAGTGATCTGCCCTATTTTCGTCCTGCTCTGGCAAGGGCGTTGGACTTGATGATCTTCTGAGGTCCTTTCCAACCCCTAACATTCTGTGATTCTATGAGATGCAATATGGGAAAGCCCATGGGCCTGTGATGGTAAATGAGATGATGCCAGGGAAGTGCAGAAGTTTCTTCCCTTTTCCTCCACTGCCAGATATTCCAAAAAAAATTGAGAGAATTCAGAGTGCTGCTGCAGCAGGCAGATGTAGATCACCACATTCAACCCCAGCCAGTCATTGGCAGCACCTATGGTTAAGTTTCATCTTGAACATCCTTCTAGACAAGGATTGATGGGCATTAACTTTTCTATGAGAAGGCTTTCCTACAAGCACTCCACTCATCCTGTTCAGACTGTCACTAAACTCACAGTACTCTCATGGATTAATTTTTGTTGTTGTTGTTGTTTCCATTTGCTTTTTAGACTGCTTAAGCCGTCTTGGACAGGCTCCTCTCTTTTTATCAGCTGTGGGCAAGGATGAACATTCAAAGTCCATCCTGCACTACTGTCACCATATGGTATGTTGCACTGCAGTGGCACCTCAGAGGCATGGAAGTGATAATGTTACACAGAGAGAAAAGTTTTCTCAGCCCTGGCAGACATGACAGCCACCTTCCATCAGGCTAAGAGTATGAAAAATTCAGTGCTCCTTTAGTTACAATCAATTAGAAGGCAAAGAGCCATCCCCTAAAACACAGGCTAGATGTACATATCATTTGGAGTCTGAACCCCCTGAGGGTAAACAAAGCAATGCCAAAAGCATCCTGGTGAAGCGTAAGAGAGAAAAAACATGGAAGTGAGAGCCCCTACAGTAGGAGCAACCTATGGCATCAGACTTCTCCACAGTGAAGAGGCAGAGCTGAAGAAAGCCAGGGGTGTGGGTGAAGCCACCAGCTGAGGCCAGTCAGGGCTGTTAAGACTTATTAGTGTCCTCAGGGCCCTAGTATCCAAACAAAGTACAGGGGGCCTCTATTCTGGATATCTGAGCAACTCAGTAAATGAAGCAGTAAGAACATGAACTCTTCTTTTGGTTTATAAAGGCTTCATAGCATCAGGTCTATAATTCCTCCTCTACCCAGCACAGCACACTTTGTGCCACCAAAAATGAGTGCTCTCCTGAGGGAAGATGGACTTGCCAGACAGCTACCAAGCAAACTTTGCCTGTAGCAAGACATTTTCACTAGTGCTGGAGAGGACCCTTTCCTTAAAAACTCCAGCTTCCCTGTGAACTGCTGGGGTAGATGCCTTTCTCCATCCACACATATATGTGCAAGAAATGCCCTGAGTTCTCTAATTCACAAGACCCACAGAGGAAGAACACCTTGTAGCTATATCTACGACACTGCTGTAAAAATGGGTCCAAGGCTGCCCTCAAAAGCAGGCTGTGCAATCAGTGAGGTGGCTGACATAGCTACTAGCTGGACCATGTCACCAAGACATGCCAGAATGCTGTTAGGCCATCGAAGCTTGTGTGATAACACAAGCTATGGGATTGGATGGCTGGAGGAGGCGGGACTACAGACCACTCTTCTGCTATGACAGAGGCACAACCTATGAAACTGCACAGCAGAGACCTGTCACTCTCATTTACTAAACTATTTCTTTAACCTGTGCCATTTGTTGCATTACAAATAGTAAAAAATAGCCACCTGCCAGCACAGTCTAGACTGAGATACCTCAGAAGCATTGCTTGTTTCAAGGGAGAAGGAAGGCTGAAGGGAGAACAACAAGCTGGGCTACTGATGGGGGCAAGGGGGGCACAGAGAAAGAAAGAGCTGAATGTGGCAGGGAACAGAAACATGCTCCTTGTATAACTGTCCTCCTTGTTTTAGGACATGAGTGCCATCCTTCAGCTGGAGGGGAAGAGCACAGCCACTTACTGTGCTGTGATCACTAGCGCTGGGGAGCTCAGCGTCAGCTTGGGAGATATGGACATCCACCAGCAAATAACAGAGCAATATGTATGCCCACCATCTGATTTGTAAGCTTTTTCTTATGAGAAGGAGTGTGGATGTGTGACACAAGGTGACTGGTGAAGTTGTTCCAGGAGGGACTGGGTGTGCAGAGGGAACAACGGGAAATCCTCAAGTTAACCCCAGACATTGGCCACTGAGATAGGGACATGTTAAGCTACCAGAGCCCTCTGTTGCTGATGACTCAGATGGAGCTTCTACCTGTTTCCACTCCATACAGTATCACCACTACTGTCATCCATGATAAGTAGACCAGAGTCCTCTTCATTAACAAGTCCCAGCTAATCTATGATTTTTGGCAGCTTAAAGCCATTAATAAATCCATTCCACCTTCAGAAATAATATTTCTCCCTTTAGGGAAAACCAAGCAAATGTGGACAGAACACTGGTTAAATAAATTTTTCCTTTTCCATTCCCTCCCCACCATCCCTGTTGTTTCTACACACCCTGTTGTATCAACAGGCACTGCTGCTCAGCACATCCAAACGTTCAAAACACCAGGGCTAATGGAAGCAGTGATTAAGGACTGATTCAGTGAAAGCCCTCTCACTGCACCCTCCTTCGCTACTCCTCCTTTTGTCAACAGAACAAAAGCCTGTGTTTCATGACTGACAGTGACATGGACGTTAAGTGCAATTTACTTAAAGGTGGGATCCCCGTGAGCTGGAGACTTCCTAGGGAAAAATGCAGTCATTGCTCCCACTTCCATCCCCACCCTGCCTCTCCCAAGCCTTGGCACAGAAAACCATTACCTGACAGATTAATTCTCCCGAGCTTTATGAAATAGTTGTGGCCAGCAGGAGCTCTGACCCTATCTTCTGCTGAAAAGTGCGTTCTGGCAGCCCTTCTTTCCACCAGGATTAGCAGACACATGGGAAGGATGTTGAAGGAGCGCCTTTAGCTCAGGCCTGGCATTCAGGTGGTGATCATGCAGCCTCCCAAAGGTGAGAACAGCAGCTTCTCACATTACTGCTCCACTGTCTGCATCCCATCTTCTGTGATTCAGTAGGACCTGGGAGTAAAATACTCTGATGAACAACTTGTCTTAGGAGGCATTGTTCGCAGAGGACAAAAAAATGCCACCTGCAGCAAGCAAAGCTGTAGTCACGCACAGGGAATCCTACAGTGGCATTAAGTAGCAGCATTCCCTTTCCCTGTAGGTGTCTCTGACTGACTCATGGGTACCAAACTAGCCTAGTGAGGACCAGCAATTACCTTTCTGTGCTGGAAGGGCCCTGCCAGTTGAGTCCAGCTCTTGATGCCAGGGAGCAGGGGAAGCAGAAGAAGAGGAGGCGATGAGGCAAATGGAAAAATCCATTTTCTTAAAAGAATCACTTCTTTAAGTTCATGCCTACATCTAAGAGCTGCAATATGAGTGAAAATCCAACCTCCCAAGTCTGACTGCAATCATTTTGTCCCTCTGCAATGACTCAAGCTGTCTCTACTCTGTGTCCTGGATTTTCACTAGGTGTCCCAGTTTAAGGAGAATCTGTGCCAGGCTCCGCTCATTTGCATCGATGGAAATGTTCCTCTCTCCACTATTCAGTACATCTGCCAACTGGCTAGAGAGCACCAGCTAGCAGGTGAGGAGAACTCCCCTAGTGCTGGCCTTGTAGCTCCTAACAGCGTGTGTGCAAAGGCACTCTGCACACCCCACGTGCTCTCCACTGCTGCTTGTGGAGATACCCAGTTATTGTCTGACGTGCTGTGTTACTCAGCACTCCTTTCTGTCCTCTGCCACTCTGTTTCAAACAGATGCAACATTTCTGCTTCCTCTGAGTTTTTCTTGTTCTGCAGCTGAATCGCATTTCCCGTAATGGAGGTGCTATAGCCCTTGGGCACTGCCAGAAAGCCATGGAAAGATGCAATCTTTGCATTTAATCTCAAGGCAAGAGCAAATGGGTGTGCTTCTGCCAGTTTGAGCATCAGTATAGGCTGCTTCTCAGAATAAATGCTGAAACGTCTTTTGAGACAATTTATCTCCAACTTCCCATAAAATACGTACCCTCCCTGCCCTGGTATGCTGGGGGAACCTTCACAAGGCTTCCTAAACCTTCAGAGTTATGCCTGCATTTTTAAAAGCAAATCCTGAAGAAGACAACAATGTTCTTAACACCTGGCAGGGGCTCCAAAATGAGCTAAGAGGAGTAATAAAACTGAAACCCCAGAGCCAGAAGCAACTATCATTGCTGAGCACTGGAAAGGAAACCTTGGGAGACCTTGTCCAAGCATGGGGGAAATAGTGTTTAAGTTTCTTACAGATTACATGTGTGACTGCCCTTGTGCAGATCACACTGCATCCTGCTCTGATACAGTGATGAACCACTAATTAATCAACTAACCAATGGCAATGTTGTTTTGAAGTGTGCTATGAGCCAACAGATGAGAACAAGGCCTCTAAGCCATTCCTCTCAGACAGCTGGAAAGCGCTCACATACATTTCCCCCAACCTGCAAGAGCTAAGAGCGATAAATCGGACTCTCGGGAACCCTCTGCCAGCAGGTATTGAATACTCTGAAGGATCAGTCACACTTTTAGATAATCTAGATCCTAGAGAAGAGCATTTTCCACTCCAGTCCCCATTTCAAGTAAATTGGGTTATTACACAGTGGGGATTCATAAACGCTTTTGGTGTCTCCCACCTTACAGCCATCTCTGCATGGGTTATGTGGCCCAAACAAGACTGATGATCTATCAAGGAGCACAGTTGGCCTGGGATGGCTCCTTGTACAAAACCAGAGATCCCATTTGCCTCGTTCATCATCTAAACGGGAACAATCTCGGGTTTGTAAAACGCGTCTCTGAAGCATGATGCTCTGAGGGCACCTGTCCCAGCAGTACCATCCTTGGCAGAGATGAAATACCCAGCCACATGCAGGTAGAAATCCAACAGCATTAAGACAAGGAAGTCATGCTTCAGGACAGCTTTTTTGTTCTCTACAGACACCTGTTTAGTTCCATGAGGGGGTGGGTTCCTCAGCATAGGATAGAGGTATGGTATGGAAGTCTAACTTTGGAGAATTCCATGTTTCCCGTGAGTTGAAGAAAAATATACTGACCACATTTCAGAAGTGCTAATAAATAGTAGAAGTGATACTCATGAACAGTCTGCCAGCTCATAAAAAGGCCAGTCGAGGACCTTTAAAGTCATATCACAATTTTTCCTCCCTGCTGTCCAAAGAGCTGCCTTCCAGGTTGGAGGAAGTTATCCAGACTGCAATGGCCCTGGCCCGCCCTTTGCTGGCCCACCTGTGCTGTGTGGTGGTGACCCTCGGTGCTCATGGCATCCTCCTGTGCGGCAAGAGCCTGAGAGGGAGCATCTCACTTCATCCAGGAGCCTACAAGCAGGTAAGGGCATGGAAAACAAACTCGGAGCTCTCGGTTACCTTTTTTTTCCACGATCAGGTAGCACTGTTGCTATTTCTGGTGACATAGTAGCAGTCCTGGGAAATGTGGCATTGCTGCTGGCAAATGTACGTGTTTGTGGGGTGGAATACACAGCTCTGAAAGAAATCAGGTTTTCTGTCCATATACTGCTGGTTTCTAGCAGCAGTGTTTATAGTCAGCTAGTTTTAAATGTGCTTACATAAATATTCATGAGTGCAAGCTTCATTTTCAGGAAGCTTCATTTAAATTACTGATCTTTTCAAAGTGTGAAAAAAGACTATTGCCTTTTTTTTTTTCCCCCTTTTTTAGGTCATCCATGTAGGTCTGGATGGCATCAGCCACACCAGGCCTTATCAGCTTTGGCAATTCCCACTAACTTCCCTTCTCTCCCCCTGCAGACTGCTGCTGCCAGCCTCTGTGCTGCCCACTACCCTGCCATACACTTCAGCAGGGGCGAGATAGTCAACGTCTCGGGAGCTGGTGACAGGTATATTGCTCACTACTTTGCCTTCTCCAGCTAAATTTGGAAGGGCCATAATCGGATTTCTTTGAACTTCTACTGCAAAGGCAAATGATGTTCTGCTGCTTGAGGAACAGACACTAGGGACACACAAGGACGGTACTGGTTACTGTGATTCTTTTCAAAGCTTGCTAAAAATGTCTCCCTAAGCACCCCGGAAGGCAGCCTCACCATTATTAGTTTTGATTTCTTTAAGCTCCAAGAATTTCTTGGCAATCTAGTCATTCTGAACTAGTCAGGGCTGAGCTGTTAAAAGAAAAGTAAACCACCTTATATCAAAGCTGTCTTACTAACTACTTTACATCTCCACCTCTCCAATGGAAGTGGGACTGCCATTCAGTAGCCAAAATTGCCCTATAAAAGCATTTCATCGGGTTCTGCACTTGCCTCTGGCAATAGCTCAGGCTACAAAAGAGTCTGCTGTATAATTTGCCTAGCTGTTCCCACAGTGATGTACACTGGGTAGGAAATGACAAGTATTATTCCTAGCCCCACTGATCAATTCTTAAGTCTGTCAGAGTAATATTTTATTATGCTCCTTGTTAACTTGTCAAACTATATATAGGAGTCAGGCTCTTTTTCTTCTTGCTTCGTATGCAACAATAATTGATTCTCTCCTTTCACTGCCTTGGCTAGACCAAAAGGCTGTATGTGACAGATAGTTCCTTTTGTTTTTCTACTTTCACCTACCAATAACTCAACATAGCACCATTTTCTTTTTTTCTTTTTTTTATGAGTGGGCAGAATGAAAGTAATTTTTTTTTAAACTTACTGTGTCCTCAGATTTTGAGTTAGGATCAATCAGTAACTTCTTGTCAAGCTAGTTAACCCACTTAACACCAGGATACCCCTACTTGTGCCCCAGATCACCTCTGAGAGGTGTTGCCTGCAACTGCAAGCTGATCTTCTCCAAAGACCACCAAAGTGTTATTTGGAGCAGTAACAGCAGGGGAACGGGGGCTGGGAGGAACCTCACAGAGTCAGCCTGTCCTAGGGAAAGCTTGTCTTTGCTTACTGCTTCTAGTAGAAGCACCCAAACCTTTGCCAGCCCCTCCTGGGACACAGCCTCCTCTCTGCACCATCTCCTCGCTATACAACTACCCCTTACCACAGGACAATTTTTTCTAGAGGCTAATGGAAACTGAAAACTGGTCAGTGGACACTGTGCACCCAGGAACAGTGATCCTGGGCACCTCCATGCCTTGCTTCACCCCCCTGGCTCTCCTGTAACTCCAGAGATGCTGCCAAGGGGCTGTGCGTGTGTGTGGGGAGCAGCAGCTGTTTGCTCCGTGCACCTGACTGCCATGACAACATAACACAGCATGCCTGCACTTGGCATTGCTAGGGGATGCTCCCCCAAATATTTACTCTGAACTTCTGGAGCCATTGAGAGCTTGAATGGCTTATGGAAATCATAATCTTCTGTGCCTTTGTTAAGGATAAAAAGATGTTGACAGATTTAGTCAGAGCACAAAAAAGAAAGTGATCTTTTTCCCTTCGCAATAGATTTGCTCATTAATCCTCCTTGCCATCATATTTTCCAATCCTCGCTTCTTCCTCTCAGATGTCATTATCTTCTGCCTTCTCTTTCACTTCTTTGTCCTTTCCTAGCTTCTGAGCATCATTACTGTATTTAGCTATGAATAAACAGCCATTGTTCCCAGTCAACTGCAAACACCACCCTGCACATATCCACCTCTCAACAGAGGCTTCTCCTGCAAGTCAGGAAGATGGCAAAGTCAACCCCCTTCTCCCGATGGCCTCCTCCGTGCCTTGTGAGGACCTGTGGGTGCCTGCTGTCGTTCCAAGCACTCACATAATTCAAATGGAAAACCACAGCAAACATTTACAAAAATCTTAATCTACAATCTCATTTCAGCTTTGGATTTCTTTCTCCAGCTGTGTCTGTTACCCCTCTCACATATATAGGGAAGCTTTACCTCTCTTCCTATCCACCCCTTTGGGGACGGGAGGGAACGTAACCTGCAACCAACACAAAGCAGAGAAGTGACAAAATAATTACAGAGCAAGGAAAAAGGAGATTCTTCCTTTCTCTGTTTCCTTTCTCTTCTCCTGCCTCACCTGGAAAACTGGGGAAAAAAGTGGTGGAATGGGAAAGTACCCCAACTTCTCAGATGAAGCAAATAAAATGCAAATAAATAACACTACTAATTAGTCCAAATTAAGAAATAAATATAAAAAGGCAAAAACTTTTCATGATAAGCTCACCTCTCTTGTGTGACATTCTGCTTCTTTAAGTGTTGGTTTGGCTCCAGATGCTCTTACAAATGAACAGCCACGTTTCCAAGGTCAAAGCTTCTCCCCCAGTGCTCAAAACTGTCCGTCTCTCTCCACAGCTTAATGGCAGGAATCCTTGCAGGGGTGCTTGCTAAACACGATACAGATACCTGTGTCCGGATGGGTCTGCTCGCTGCAAGCTTGTCTCTCCGTTCCTATGAACCCATTTCCCCAGAAATCAGCACTTCCAGTGTCAGCCAGGAGCAAGTCAAGAGCAGGAGTTGGCCAGAGGTGAAGGTATGGAAGATGGACTAGGGCATCATGGCTTTCTCATCCATCACCTCCTGCCACTCCTCAGCATTGCCATTTCCAGGATGGGCTGTGTTTTGAGCAGCTGCTGGCTCAAAAAAAGCTGGCTGCTGACCCTCAGAGAACTTCGGCTTTTGGTGCATGCTGCCTTTTAGGAGGTGAAGTGTCAGCAAACTGCCTTTGGTGACAACTTGTATTGCACTGTTCACATTTATGTTTGTCTGTTGTTGTTTCTCCTCTCATTATTATTTTCTTCTTTTTCTATTTACAACAACCACAGCTTGCTTCTTCTGTCTACTGCCTGTTGATAGGGTATTTTACCCCCCTGTCTAATGGAACACTCATCTGTTTGGGTCTCGAATAAAGCCCCAGGAAAAGAGGCCCCAACTCAGGGAACTTTTTTGTAAAGAAAAGATGGCTTCTGGTCTTTCAGAGCTCCTGCTGCCCTGAACCTCCAGTCTTTCTACATTTTCTATTGAGGGAGTTTTCCCTTCCCCCACCTTGTGTCACTGTTGTCCGTTATTGTGGTAGCTCCTCTGTCATTGTCCCCTGGATCTTCAGCATCATGTGTCTTCAGGTAGGTCCAGCAGCAACATCCTCTCTTGCTGCTTACTCCTGGTGTCTATTGAAGACATCCCATGGACCACAACCCATGGCAAGTAACAGCTGGGAGGCATATAACACTTTAGGACAACCCCAGCGATCTTTCCAAGCCAGCCAGCCAACACCACACTTTATTGTTCTGAAGCCCAATGCCCCTGGAGAAAGCAGCCAAGACTAATCAAAGAGGGGTAACCAGGGCTGGTGGTCTTTAAAAGATGACTGCGCTTTGTTCCACATGCCTGCCTCTGAACTGGGAGCTTCCTTCCTCCTCAGCCCAGAGTGTTGGGTCTGAAGCAAAAGAGAGCAAGCCCCTCTCACCATACCTCATTACTGACCACTTGGCAAACCACTGCGTACTTGACAGACAACTCTTCCCACACATGGCTGGCTAGAGCAGAGCACTGGCAGGCATGTGATCCCAATAGAGCACTGTGTGCTGGGACTAGAATGTTCAGTCGCACCCTCCCTTCTCTCTGGAACAACAAGTGTCCTGGTGCCATGGCAGGAGCTCAGGCTAAGGATATTGTTTCCAGGGAGGAGGGGAAGCACAGTCTTTCTGAACAAGCTGCGCAGCTCAAATGACTCCGATACGTTCACAGTGAGTCCATAAGAAAGACAGGAACAGAGCAGAGCTCTCTTGACCTTCTTCAGGCTGGAGCTGCATGATTACCCCTCTGCTTTCAACCTCTCCAGCAGCTTTACTAGCAAAGACTTTCACACTTTGATCCACAATATTCTGTGAGTTAAATTTTCAATAAAGTCCCCAGCCTTTTGAAAATTAGCTAATGGAGCCAGCTTCTCACTCTTCTGTTGTGGAGCTTACCTCCCAGACATACCTCTTCTAGATGTCTTCCAGCCCTTGAGTAACTAAACCTAAGAATGGGAAGACACCAGCTCTGCTTGTGTTTTTTCCTTTGGTGTTATGCAGGACCATTGGTGGCTGACAGGGGAGTAACAGGGGATGCCAGTGAGTGAGTGGCAGGAGACTTTTGTGTGGGTTTCACAGGGATGTTTGCTGGCTCAAGGCTGCAAAGCCATTACTACATCAGAGATAAGAAGACCAGTGACCACCTGAACTCATCCCTAGTCCACAGGTGAACACTACTGTGCAATTCCAAAGGCCCAAATGATGTCACGTGGGGGGAGGACAGGACAGAGAGGGTCCAGCACAGCCTTCAGGTACAGAGTCTGCATGCAAAACATCCTCCCTCTCCCTTACAGCCTTACACCAGCTGCCACGTCCAAACTCACTGTTACAGCAGTGCATGAAAATATCCATTTTGCTAGTACACCTTCGTTGTATATACAAAAAGTAGTACTAGCAGATAGTAGAAATCAGCTCTCTGGTCTCCTGCCTGCCTTTTGCTCACACCCAGGGGAGTGGGCTGGCAACTCACTACACCCTCCACAGTCCTTCTTCCCGCCAGGAAGGCAGTGCAGCAGGCAGGACTACAGACACATTCAGACTGGAAATCTGTCCTCCAAGCAGCCAGAGGTTGTGGGGGCTGGGGTGGTACAACTGCTGCTTGTCCTGCCCAGCACTTTAATTCAGAGCTATCCACTGGCTGCAAACCAAAGCTACCTCCTCCCCCAGTGCTGTGTCTAAAGCCAGCGTTGTCAGCCCATCCTCAGTACATGCACAGAATGATTTTGAACAAAAAACATCTGTCCCCCAGCCCCTTGCACGTGCAAATGTTGCCCTTTGGTGGGTGAGGAGACAGAACTTGGTGGAAAAAGACTTTGGGGGTGATTCTCCCTGTTGAGGGAGTGGGGCTGAGGAGGGATGGTCCTGGTGCTCAGGACTGTGACTGTAACCTTTTGGCCAAGCGGGTGGCGTTGGAGAGATCGTGATGTGGTGGAGGGTGCCATCCCTTCTCCATCCAAGAGAGATGGCAAACATGGACAAGCATTAGGGAGCAAGGGCATCTCTCATGGCAGCAATGAGGATTCACCTCTCCTCTCCCAACGCACAATGTGCACGGGGTACAGCAGCAGTCGCAGCGGACAGTCAGCCTACAGTCCAGTAACACTGAAACTCATTAAGACTCATTTCCAGTGGAGCTGGGTCTTGGCACTGGCTGGGTTTTTAACCTGTTGGATAAAAAGCCTGGGGTACAGACTCACCTTTCATTTCATATAAAGGTCACCCCCTGGTGAAGATCCTCGAGTGAGGAGTGGATTGCTGGTGTCTAACACAGGGCAAAAGCCAATCAAAGCTCAGTCAAACACAACTCTGCCAGGTGAGCGCTGGTCTTCAGTAAGAAGTGAGCAATGGATGGAGTCATTGTCTTCCCTCTACCATGATCACCATCAGACTCACAGCAACTCCTTACCGCAGAGCCTGCTGCCTTCCCATCTGATTTGGCTAAAACTGGGCAAAGAGCTGAGAAGGCACAAGCAGTGGACTGGAGAACTGACAAAGTTGTATCATATCAGTGCTCCTTCCTCAGAAAAACAAAAAGAAAATGTAACAGCTGCCTTTCCAGTGGCCAAAGGGACCCCTTTTGATTTTATACATCCTCTCTTCACACACAAACCTTTACCAGCAGCTCCCCCTTTACAAAGCCCTTGCTAGCAAGCGTTGTTTAGCTCATAAACTTCGCTTGCAGACAGGCGCACACCCATCACTGAGCTGGGACAGGGTGGCCACGGCAGGAGGGTGCTGGGGTGTTTGGGAGAACAGGAGAGGGGGATGGGACCCACACAAGCAGCCAGGTTTGCTCTCAAGTAGGGAGGTGGGATAAGACAGGGGCGGAGGAAAAGGGCTGTGCTCTGGGGTAGGTCCCAGCACTATAAAAGCAACTTTAGCTGGATCCAGCACAGGGAACAGAGGCGGCTGCTACCTCTGCTCCTGTCTCCACCAGCACCATCAGGGCAGGAGGACCCTAAGCAAAGCAAGTCCCTGAGGATGAAGGTCCAGGCACTCACAGTTGCTGTGCTCCTCCTGGTGCTGCTCTTCTCAGCTCCAGCACCATCTGAGGCACTGGGGGGCCGGGCTGGCACCCCAAAGAGGCAGCCTGGAGCTGTGGGCCCTGGAGAAGACACTTGGCCACCTAGAGGTGGAAGGGACAATCTGCCTGGGCAGGCTTTGGAGGGGAGCCGCCCCAGAGCTGGTGCAAGGCAGGCAATAGAAGAGGCCGCCTCCGGGTCCCCCAGCAAGGCCATGGCCAAGCCCCTGCTGGGCAGGGACAAGCAGGAACTCCCCAGAAAGCTCTGGAAGCTCCCACTGCAGCCCTCCCACAGCAGGAGCCTGGGGCTTAGCCATCACCTGAAGGGCCACGGGAGGTTCAACGGAGACACGGTAAGTACAACCCGGCCAGAAAGGATGAGGGTTTGGTAGAGGGTTTGCAGGGGGACTGGGAGTGAGTGGAGGTGCCAGCCCCTAGCTCCTGACCCCAGCATTGGGCAGCTCGGTGAGGCCCTTTGGCTGACCCATCTGCAGGGCAAAGAGGGGCCACACATAATGGCATTAAAACTGCCT